>JAKSZT010054079.1:1820778-1951421 GCA_026826555.1 Tolypeutes matacus
ACAGGTTCAAACTTCAGCTGTTCTTAGGATTATACTTTAGCCCACCAAATTTACTAATCAATAGGTGAAGTTGGTGCCCTACGTTCTCTTACTCCCCCATTTTGGGGAAGTGTAGCTTCCAATTCCAGCTGCGGAACAGCTCCCCAGGTGGCTTGTGCCTCCAATGGAGGATGGGCACCTGCCTCCGTGGCGTGGAGGGCTCTACTTATGAATCTTCTCTGCAGATGGGCAGTCTCCTCCTTGTATTCTTTCAAGGATGTTGTAGGATGCACTTTCTGTCTTCTGGAGCCCCCAAACAAGTGCTCTAGATAGATCTGGGTGATTACTAACTGCCCTGTAGCAGGAGCTGATTCTAGGAGCACCTTACTCTGCCTCCATCTTGCTGGTTGTTCCATCCAGTGTATTTTTAATTTCATTTATTGTGCCTTTCATTCCCATAAGAGCTGTTATTTTTCTTAGCATGCTTTCAAATTCTTCTTTGCACTCACCCAGTGTTTTCTTTTTCTTTTTTTTTTTTTTTTTTTTTACCGGGAGGTACCGGGGATTGAACCCGGGTCTCTCCATATAGTAGACGGACGCCGAACCTTTTGAGCCACATCCGTTTCCCCCAGTGTTTTCTTAATATCCTTAATCTCTTTAGCCATCTCATTGGATTTATAGATGTTTGAACATCTATGATTAGTTGTCTCAAATCCTGTATGTTGTCTGGAGGTTTAATTTATTCTTTTGACTGGGCCATATCTTCCTGTTTCTTAACATGGCTTGTAATTTATTGCTGGTGTCCCTGCATATGATTTTCTTGATGTTTTTATTCTGTGCTCAGTTTCTCTCTTTAGCCTAGGGTTTTTTGTTGGTTGGCTTTGTGCTAAAGCTCCTTTTTGACACTTGGTTCAATTTATTTTGGAACTTTATAATAGTTCTTGTTTAACAAATCAGATTTTTTCAGCTCTTATTCACCTGTTTCTTGCCCTCAATATATGGTGCAATTTTTGAGATTGCACTATTTGTGCACTTATTTCACCCCCAGGGAAAAGCTTCCTTTCCCCTATTCCTTCACTGGAAATGTTGATCTGTTCTATTTTTTTTTTTCTTAATAAAATTTTATTGAAGTATATCATTCATATATGAACATACATAAACAATTAATGCACAGTAAAATTTGTAAATGTACAAAACAAACATTCATATCATAACATAAGGCTCCCATACATCTCATCATCACTACTACCACCACCTTGCATTGTTGTGAAACATATGTTACAAACTATGAAAGAGCATCATCAAAACATTACTACTAACTATAGCCCATATCTTATATTTGGTGTCTTTTCCCCGCAACCCACCCAATTATTAACATCCTATATTAGTATTACATATTTGTTATCATTCTGGAGAAAATGTTCTCATATTTCTTCTATTAACCACTGTCTATTATCTGCCACTGGATGCCCTAAGTTATACAGTCCCATGCTTTGTACAATCACTCAAATTGTACAACACATGGCAACTGACTTTGGTGAGAAAGCAACCTTGATTTGGACTCTTTAGGGCCTTGTAAGAGTAAGCTTTTATTCCAAATAAATACACTTTATAAAAGCCAACAGATTTCTGGTACTTTTCATCAGCAACCTTTTGGCAGACTAATATAGGTTACTTGTCTTTTTATCATTGAGTTGAATGATATCTTTATATAACATGGATATCAAACCCTTACTGGATATGCGGTTTCTAAATATTTTCTCCCATTGAGTAGGCTGTTTTTTTTTTACTTTGTTGACAAAGCCTTTTGAAGAACAAAAGAGTTTAATTTTGAGGCGGTCCCATTTATCATTTTTTTTCTTTCATTGTTCGTGCTTTGGGTATAAGGTTTAAGAAACTACTGCCTATCACAAGATCTTGAAGATGTTTCCTACATTTTCTTCTAGGAGTTTTATGCTTGTAGCTTTCATATTTAGGCCCTTGATCCATTTTGTGTTAATTTTTGTATAAGGTGTAAGCTAGGGGTCCTCTTTCTTTCTTTTGGATATGTATATCCAGTTCTACCAGCACCATGTTTTGAATAGACCATTCTGGCCCAGCTGGGTGTGTTCAACAGCCTTGTCAAAAGTCATTTGATCATAGATGTAAGGGTCTATTTCTGAGCTATTGATTGAGTTCCACTGGTCAATCTGTCTATTTTTATGTCAGTAGCATGCTGTTTTACCACTGTAGCTAAGTAATATGCTTTAAAGTCAGTAAGTGAGAGTCCTTCAACTTTGTTCTTCCTTTTTAAGATATTTTTGGCTATTTGGGGTTCCTTACCATTCCAATTAAATTTGATAACTAGCTTTTCCATTTTTGCAAAAAGGGCTGTTGAGATTTTTATTGGGATTGCATTGAATCTGTAAATGAGTTTGGGTAGAATTGAATCTTAACAATATTGAGTTCTTCCATTTATTTAAGTTTCCTTTGGTTTCTTTTAGCAATGTTTTGTAGTTTTCTGAATACAGGTCCTTTATGTCCTTGGTTAAGTTTATTCCTAAATATTTGATTCGCTTCTATTAGCTCCACTTTGACTCCTCTCCGGGCAGAGTTAAAATGGAGGCTGCTTGCTTCTTCCTGACTTGGATGGGTTTACACTTTAGCTGTACTTAGAATTGGAATCTAGCCAGCCAAATTTGCTAAACAATAGCCGTAGTCCAGGGGTTCTTAACCTTTTTTGTTCCACGGACCCCTCTGCCAGTTAGGTGAAAACCATGATCCCTTACTAAGCCCTCACTGTACTGTATATTATTTAATACATATATCACACCTGAACCTACACGTCTCCACAAGAATCCTGTTTTTTTGAATTTCAATTCAAGCTCACGGACCCTTTGTTAAGAACCCATGTGTAGTTGGTTCCTGGCCATCCCCTCCTCCCTTATTTTTGGGAAATGGAACTTCCAATCCCAGCCAGGGAATGGATCACAAAGCAGCCTGCCACGCCAATGGGGGATGGGTGCCAGCCTCTGTAGTGGGGGATTGGGGGTGAGGGTGGGGATCTACTTACAAATCTTCACTACAGGTGGCCAGCGTCTTCCTTCCATTATTTCCTGGATGACTTTCTTCTAGTCTCTGGAGCCCCCCAAACAGGTGATTTAGATAGCTCCTGCTTCATTACTAACTGCCCTGTAGGATGAGCTAAGTCTTAGGGTGCCCTACTCTGCCACCATCTTGCCCTCTACTATCTCGACCTCTACAGAATTACTTTTAAACTTCTTAGCTTGGTATTTGAAGTCATTCCATAAACTGCTCTATCCTACTATTTAAAACTTTTCTTTCCAGGATTTATCCTAGGTAAGCTATTTCCCCATAGATAAGCTATGTGGAAAATGCCTTCCTCAAAATGTTTACTGCTAATACTTCTGAATTCCCTGAAATGTCTTTCATGACATTTTTTATAAGAACTTGTTGAACTATGATTCACATATAACTCAGTGGTTTTTATTATATTCAGAGTTGTGCAACTATCACCCCCAATTAACTTTAGAAAAATTGATCACCCCAAAATATAACCCATACTGTTAGCAGTCACTCCCCATTTTCCCCAGCCTGTCAGCTCTAGACAAACTCTAAGTTTTCATTTGTCTCTATAGATTTGCCTATTCTGGACATTTCATATAAATGGAATTGAGAAATATGAGGTCTTCTGTGAGTGGATTCTTTTAGTTATAATGTTTTCAAGGTTCATCCATAGCTTAGCACATATTACTACTTCATTCATGCTTATTGCTGAATACTATTCCATTGTATGAATATACTACATTTTGTTTATCCATTCATCAGGTGATGGATATTTGGGTTCTCTACATATTTGTCTATTATGATTCAATTCCCTTGGGTATATGCCTAGGAATGGAATTGCTGGGTTGTATGTTCACTCTCAATTTAACCTTTTGAAGACCTGATACAGTTTTCAAACATGTCTGCCCTGTTTTATATCCCCACCAGCAGGGTAAGAGAGTTTCAATTTTTCTATATTCTTGCTAACACTTGTTATTATTTGTCTTTTTGATTATAGTCATCCCAGTGATATAAAGTTGTATGTCATTGCAGTTTGGAATTGCATATCCTTTTTGGCTAATGATGTTGAATATCTAATCATGTACTTCTTATTGGGTATTTGCATATCATCTTTGGATAAATATCTATTTAGAGCCCTTAAACATTTTGTATTTGGGTTATTTGTCTTTTTATTATTGACAAATATTATGTATTCTTTATATATTCTTATTGAAAAAAGGTCCCTTTTCAGATATGTGATTTTCAAATACTTTCTTGCACTTTGTTGGTTATTTTTCACTTTTGTGATGGTGTCCAATTTATCTATTTTTGTTCTGTCATATAAATTTTTGGTGCCATATCTAAGAAGGCTTTGCCTAATGCAAAGTCATGAGGATCTACTCCTATATAAATTTTTAAGAGTTCATAGTTTTTCCTCTTACATTTTGGTCTATACGCCACTTTAAATTAATTTTTATATGGTGTGAAGAGGGGGTACAACTTTATTCTCTTGCATGTGGATATCCAGTTATTCAAGCACTATTTGTTGAAAAGACTAATCTGTCCACATTGGATTGTCTTGGCACTTATGTCAAATATCAATAGACCATAAATTGGGATCTCAATTTTATTCCACTGTTCTGTATGTTTGTCCTTATGCCAGTATAACACAGTTTTGGTTACTGTAGCTTTGTAGCAAATTTTGAATTTAGGAAGTGTGAATCCTTCAACTTTATATTGGTGTTTAAAGATATTATGGCTATTCTGGGTCCCTTGAATTTCCATATGAATTTTAGGATAATTTTGTTAACTTCTGCAAAGAAGCCAGGTGATATTTCAATAGGGAATGTGTTGAATCTTACATCAATTTGGGAGTTAACAATATTAGGTCTTCTGAGCCATGAGAATAATTTATTTAGGGTATCTTTAATTTCATTCAAAAAAGTTTCATATTTTCACAGTGTAAGTTTTGAACTTATTTTGGTAAAGTTATTCCAACTATTGTTTTCATGATATTGTAATATAAATATTTTCTTAATTTCATTTTGGAGTGTTTCTTGCTAGTGTATAGAAATACAGTTGATTTTTATATGTTAATCTTGTATCCAGCAACCTTCCTGGACCTGTTTATTAGTTCCAATAAAATTTTAATGGATTCTTTATGATTTTCTACATACAAGATAATGTCGCTTGCAAAATAGCAAAAGTTTTACTTCTTTCTTTCCAATATGGATACCTTTTATTTCTTTCTCTTGTCTAATTACTCTGGCTAGAATGTTCAGTTCCATGTTGATCAGAAGTGGTGAGAGTGGACATCCTTGTTTTGTTTAGGGATTTTAGGAGGGAAACTTTTCAGTCTTTCACCATCAGGTTTGATTTTTAACTATGAGTTTTTTTATGGGTGCCTTTAATCAGCTTGATGAGTTCATTTTTAGTCCTAGTTTGTTTAACATTTTTATCATTAAGGGGTTTTGGATTTTGTCAAATGCCTTTTCTGCATCTATTGAGATGATCGTGTATTTTTCCATAATTCTATTGATATGGTGTATTACATTAATTGATTTTCAGTTGTCAAGTCAACCCCACCTGGTCAGGGTTTATAATCCTTTTTATATGTTCTAGAGTTCTGTTTGATAGTATTTTATGGAGGATCTTTGTGTCTACAATTATAAGAGATGTTGGTTTGTGGATTTCTTTTCTTGGCATGTGTTTGGTTTTGGTATTAATGTATTCAAGGCCTCATAGACTCAGTCAAAAAGTGTTCACTTGTCTTCTATTTTATAGAATAATATGTGAAAATTGGTATTAATGTTTCTTTAAATATTTGGTAGAATTTTCCAGTGAATCCATCTGGTTCTGGACTTTTTGTTGTGGGAAGTTTTTGATTACAAATTCAATTTCTTTTCTTGTTATAGGTCTATTCAGAATTTTCATTTCTTCTTGAGTCATTTTGATTATTTGTGTTTTTAGGAATTTGTTCAATTCATCTAAGTTATTTAATTTGTTAGCATACATTTGCTAATATTTCTCCATGATAATCTTTTGATTTCAATATGTTTGGTGGTAATGCCCCCCTATTTCATTTGATAACTTGAGTCTTTTCTCTTTTTCTTAATTATTCTATGCAAAAGTTTGTCAATTTTGTTCTTTCCAAAGAATATACCTTTGGATGCATTCATCTTCTCTACTGCTTTTCAATTCTTTTATTAATTTCTGCTTTATTTTTCTTATTTGTGCTTGCTTTATTTATATTTCACTCTTTTTCTGTGTCTTAAGGTGGAAGTCAGGTTAATGAGAAGAGATCTTTCTTCTGTTTTCATACAGTTATTTATAGTTATAAATTTCTCTCTAAGCATAGCTTTAGTGGCATCCCATTAGTTTTGGTATTTTGTGTCTTCATTTTAATTCATCTCAACATTATCCCAATATTGGTGATGTTAAGGTAGTTACCCTTCAGGTCCCTCTTCTGTAAACTTATTATTTTCTCTTTGAATTTAATAAATAATTTGTGGTAAGATACTTTGACACCATGTAAATATCCTATTCCACATCCAATTTTTATGTACAAGTTTTGACCTTGAATGATGCTTTTCTCCTACATCATTCTTTCTATATTTATGTTTTGTCACTCTGCTGTCTGGAAGAGCTTTCCATTCTCCCTCCCTCCCTCTCTCTCCCCCCTCCCTCCCCCTCCCTCCCTCCCTCCCTCCCTCCCTCCCTCCCTTCCTTCCTTCCTTCCCTTATTTCTCTCTCTCTCTTTCTTCTTTTTAATAATGAACTCATGAATTCTTTTATTCTGTCGATTCGAATCCATTATTATCATTATTTATTTTAATGCTCAAAGTAATCTGCTCCTAGTTTGGCTAGTGGGAAGCTCATTAAATGGGTTTCTATGTCCTTTTGATATATCACTATCACTTTTTGTGTACTTCCTTACATTTTGGAGTGATAAGATATTCCACCCTCATCTTATCCTTTTCTTACTCCAGCCCTGGAATCAGCCATTTCTCCAAAAACTCATGTTTCCTTTTAGTTGAGAATGGTATTTACAAACCAAGATCTGGGTGCTAGGTGTGTCTCTTGCTACTGAGGTCTAACTACTTCTAGGTATGTAATTAGACCTCTCAGTATGTATATTTTGAATAAAATTTTGGATCACTTGTAGGGGGCACTCAGTGATTTATTTGTGGCTTAAAAGAGTAAATAAACTCCTTTTAATTTCTGAAAGCTAGGGAGTGATTTTACAAATGGAAAAAATATATCTTACAATTCTAGGGATATCTTTTCTCAATCTACTGTTAAATATTCTACATTGTAATCATCCTAGAAAAGTTGTTGACATAGGCAGGGAAGGACAGAGGGAATAGAAGAACTTGTTTTTATGAGTTATTTAAAATATTTTGGTGAACTGTGTTTTTTTTTTTTCTCTCTCTCTCTCTCAATTAAATGCTTGTAATTGGATCTTTGGGACATTATCCCTGAAGCATCTGAAGTTTCAAGCCTCTGTATGTTATAGTTGCTGAACTTTAAATTGTTCAGGGACAACAGGTATTCCCCCAAAACAACAAGTGATTTAACCTTACATGTTATTGCACTGTTGACTTCTGCATAATGACATTTAAAATTTTAGCATGGATGCATTATTTCTCTTTCTTATACATAGGTAACTTTTTGAAGAACATCATAAAACAATATTTTACTTGGAGTTGGTGAAAGGGAATTCGTTCACCAGGACCAATTTTTCCTGGCTACTATTTTTAAACAATAGAAAATATCAAAGCCTGGGCAACTGGACTGATTTTTCATTCTAACAAAATCATGTTTTCTTTGCTAGTTTTAACAGTAGCACAAAAGTTAAGTTTTTAAAAAATAATATTTTACAATAATTTAATAATTTTTGTAGAGTTTTAAAAATATAAAATCTGGCAGAAAAATCCAAAGAAATAGTCTGTTACCTAACAAATAAGGAAGGACCAACTATCTAGATGGATTAAAAACGAGGGCATCTTGGTATCTTGGGAAGAAAATCAGAAACTTGTTGCTCAATTACCACAGAGGGAAGTAATATTGAGCATTATTTCTTAGGATACTAAAAGGATATTCATTGTTATTGATAATATTTGGACCTGCAATATAAGCTGCTTGGAGCTAATGGCTAAACCAGAACAAAAATGAAAGGCTTGCTAGTAGACTAGATATGACATATAGTGGAGGGAGAAGCCCAAGCTAATGCAGTTATATAACAAAAACAACTTGGAAAATTTTATGCTCACTTTTTATTATTTATTATTAATTTCACCATCACCATCTATGCAAGCTTTTAAATATGGAGAATGGGGAGATGTATGATAGCACTGAGTGAAATTTAGAAACTGGGAAGGGATGCCAGTGACGAGGAAGTGAATACTGAAATACTGTAATATAAACCGTATAACTGAGGAATTTGACTATGAAAGAGAGGACAAAAATAGGATGGCAGTTGCATGTGTAGTATAACAATGAAGGAAATTTTTAAGAACATGGCACATTTGAAAGTAGAAAAGAAAAACCCTGTGGGAAAGGGAAAAAGATGGAATGTTATAAAGTTCAGAGGCAAGGTAAGTTTGCCGAACTTTTTGTGAATTGTAAAAAATGAATAAAACCTTAAGTTCTTTAGTTGTTATTAGATAATTTACAATCTTATATTCAAAGAGATCTTAAGGTAATTTTCTAAGGGAGGCTAATTTCTGCATTTTTTTGTATCTTCATGGGTTTTAATGTATAATAAGAGTTTTGCTTGTGTATAATTTTCAGAACTATACACATTCATGAAAGTGTGGGCCAGTATAGTGAATGTAACTGTATAATGAATATAACTGTATTTAAATGAGTAGATGTTTTTATGTAACTTGCTTTTAATTATATTTTATGTGACTTGTAAACTGGCTTTTAATTAAAATCAGAATGAGTATCTTCAGTCCTTCAAACAATATCATCATTTTTGAAATAAGTGTGCCAACCTCGAAATTGTTAGCTGGAAAGGACAGAGTTTATTTAGACCCATAAATTCATAGGTGTTGGCTTAAAATTCATTTATTTGTTTCTTTTAATGTTCCTCCTCTTCTTCCAGTGAAGATGCTTACTGGCTTTTTTTTTTTTTACCTGTACATTTGGGCTTTCTTTTCTTCACTTATCTGGCTTACTTTTCTCATTTGTGCTTAATAATTTGTTCACCGAGCATTCATAATTTTCCTCATTCAGTCACTTTAAAATGTTTATTGAAAACCTACTGTGAGCAAGTACAGGATTATTGGCTGTGATTCAAAGACAATATGCTTATTCTTGTTCTGAAATTCACTGTTTTCTACATGTTATTGTGGAAAAAACACAACTTTTTAATGTAGATCAATCCTGCTCTCCCTTCCTAAAATCAATAAATACACTACTCTGTGAGTTCTTGTGTTTAAATTTCTTGGTTAAAATTGTGTTTCTAATAGTGAAAATAAGTTTGATATTGATGGTGATAGTGTTTTCCTAACTAAATGAACATTACCACTTTATCCGTCTCTTTGTGCCCTCAGATCAAATGAAGAGAATAATACTAGAATAACTACAGTTGGAAGAAAGGAGATGCAAGGAATAAATCTCACTGTTTGGAGTTTTTTTTTCTTGGAGGGGTTTTCTAGATACCCAAAGTTAGAGACTGTTCTCTTTGCCTTCAGCCTTGTAATGTATCTGATAACCCTCTTGGGCAATGGCATTCTAATTTTAATCACTATCCTAGAGTCGCACCTTCATACCCCTATGTACTTGTTCCTTGGAAATCTCTCTTTCATGGATATTTGTTACACTTCTGCTTCGATTCCTACTTTGTTGGTGAACTTGCTGTCATCCCAGAAAACCATTGTCTTCCCTGGGTGTGCCGTGCAGATGTATCTGTCCCTTGCCATGGGTTCCACAGAGTGTGTGCTCCTGGCTGTGATGGCCTATGACCGGTATGTGGCCATTTGCAACCCGCTGAGATACCCCATTATCATGAACAGGCGGGTCTGTGTGCAGATGGCCACTGTGTCTTGGGTGACAGGCTGCATGACTGCCCTGCTGGAAACTGGTTTTGCCCTGCAGGTACCCCTCTGTGGGAACCTCATTGATCACTTCACGTGTGAAATTCTGGCAGTGCTAAAGTTAGCTTGCACACGTTCACTGCTGATGGACTTGATCATGCTGGTGGTCAGTGTGCTCCTCCTGCCCATTCCAATGCTCTTAATTTGCATCTCTTATGTCTTCATCCTTTCTACTATTCTGCGAATCAGTTCAGCAGAGGGAAGAAGCAAAGCTTTTTCTACCTGTGGTGCCCACTTGACTGTGGTGATCTTGTATTATGGGGCTGCCCTCTCCATGTACTTAAAGCCTTCTTCATCAAACTCACAAGCAGTGGACAAAATCATCTCATTGCTCTATGGAGTGCTTACACCTATGTTGAACCCCATAATTTACAGTTTAAGAAACAAGGAAGTCAAAGATGCTTTGAAAAAGCTGCTGGGCAAAATACCTTTGTATCAAATGCATGAAAATCTCTGATTGGGTGCCCGTGGTTTAACCAGGGAAGCGACCCTGATGGAACTCAACAGAGAAATTCTAGACAACATACTCAGCCTTAAAACTCTCACTTGAGCCTTAATGCTACAATCTCACAATTATGAAATATTTATACACAGTGATCTTTGCCTATTGAGTAGGTTCCAATTTGCATTTATTAATATTTTATTTCTTTTTTGTTTTGTTTTGTTTCATGGTTGTGAGAATATTGGGCTGTAGAATCATCAAATGTTTGTTCCAGAAGGAAACTTGAATAAGTTTAGTCAATGAACTTTAGTACCATGAGAAAACTGGATATCTTCTCTGCTTTAAATCCTTTCTTGAATGAGGTAAGAACATAAAGAAACACATAGTAGAATTGCCCTTGATTATTCAAATGATAAAACAGAATAAAAGAAAAATTAAAAGACCTGCTCAACATCAGACAATTGCAGAACTGGGACAATAACCTCATTCTTCTGGTTTGTTTCTTTTTTTTTTTTCCTGTAAATTTTGCAATTTAAGTGATTTGTAATGTATGGAAGACAAAATATGTATAGTAGATATAGAAAGCTAGTTTCTACAGTCTGCAATGGAACCCAACATTTAAAAGATGAATTGAAATGTGTAGCTTTTAGCTGATTAAAAAGTTTTCTATCAGATTACCAAAATGACCCATTTAAAACAGGCTCATCTCCTGCTTTTCCAGTAGAAAGCAGTAACCCTGTTACCTAACCACAACAGAAGCTCTTGAAATTTTCAAGAAAAACAAAATGAACTAGTGCATGCATGGAAGAATGAATTTGGAAATAAAATTTGAAGCTATTAGATTTTTAGAGAGCTGATTTGTGATTTGCAGAGAGTATTGCTAATGTAGAATCAAATTACAGAACATGAAAGCTGGACTTTTAGAGATCATCCAGCCAAACCTCTGTAATGAGGAGGAAAGAGACTAGAATATTGGTTTGTGAGCTAAACATCACATCAGACTGGAGAAATGGTTGTCATGACTGTGCATTCCAAGAAGCAGTTTAGAGTTTATTTAGTATTGAAAGAATTGTAGGAAGATCTCAAGTTGGTCTTTTGTCATATATATGTGTGTGTGTATGTGTGTGCTTACATATATATATGTAAGCATGCTGAGGTGCTGAATATTAGGTATCAAATATTTAGGACTTGATAACCTAGAATATAGAGAAAAATATTTATATTTATATGTGTCTGCTATCAGACCCCTGGTCTGAATGTCAGTTGGACTGCTGTGGACTTCGCATCTTGGTTTCCTCATCTGGAAAATGTAAATAATAGTGTCTGCCTCAAAGGGTGTTAAGGATTGAAGGAAATAATCCTGATCAAGGATTAGTACGGTGCTGGGAATATAGTAAACTCTCAAAAAAATCTATGTTGCCGTTATGTTTTGTCAGTATGTTAAAGAAAAGAGGATGGACCTAAAGAGCATTTTTGGAATAAACTCAAAATCCCTCACCAGCACTTTCAGGTCAACTGGGACTGAACTGGACTCCCCACCCCCTGCGAAAAGGTGGCCGACTATCCTGGCGACAGGCCCCCAAAGAAGGGGAATTTCTATAGCCAATGAGACTGCACTGTGGAGGAGGTAGCGATGGACAAGGAAAGAGAAAGAACGAGGGCCTGAGCCTGGCCCAGCAGAGTGGCCGTGGGGCGTCGCTTGGTTTTCGAGGCGGTGGCAGTGACTGAGGCTACCTTTAAGCTGTGGGGAGGATCCAGCACAAGCTACCGTGATGACTAAGGTTTCAGTGCATTTCGAGAGTATCCAGGCGCAGAAACCGATTAGGTGGTGAAGGGAAAACAGGACCCTCGAGGCCGCCTCTCATCAGGCCTAGCGGTGGCGTCTGGGCTGGCCCCTTCCGAATCAGGTGTTGGAGGCCCGGTGGGTTATCGGAGAGCGGCATTGTTTCCTCTTTAGGGGAGAAGGGAAGGGGTTCAGGGTTTCCACGGAAGGCTCCATCCTCCGGGGTTGGCCTCCTCTGTGAACCTTTTGGTGCCTGCGGGATTGAAACCCTGGATTCGGTGGCAGTCCTTGGTGTCCCGCTTATTCTTGCTAATCTTTGGGCCTAGAGACTCCTTGAGATTTCTTGGCCTTGGTACGTTCTGCCAGGTGGTGGTGGCTGCGTAATTACCCTTCATTGCTCACGGCTCTTCATTCAAACTCTGTCTTCCTGAGACCTTTCCCGATGGAAAAAAGGTTGCTCCCTGTTTGATTTGCTTTTCTAAGCACACAGATTCTTGGAAAAAATTTATCTTTTTCCATGCCTAGGCCACCCAGGTACTAATTACGTCTTCATGCATGTTTGTCTTTTTCTTCATTGGATGATTGACTTCACAAGGACAGAGATTCTTATTTATTTTGTACCTCATTCAGTAGCTTAATTAATTTATCAGCTTTAAATCATTCTATTTGAAAAGCAGCTATGTCCTGTGAAAATTATGAAGAAGAAACAAAGGCAATGAGGTATATTGCTTTATAAACATCCAACAATTATCGAGTCCATGTTTCCATTAGTTGTTTTTCATCTTTTATTTGTATTAAAATGTTGCTTGTTAAAAATGCATATACTGGGCTTCTACTCCCAGTTATTCTGATTCAGTAGTTCCGGGATGAGGCCCAATAATCCTATTTATAATGGGGATATTCTAATATAGGTGGTGAGATGACCATACTTTGGGAAACATCATTTCCAGTAAAAGGATACCATTCCAGAAGAAAAGTAAGATTAATTTTTTTCCTCCTCTTTACCTTTCTTATTTTATTTTTCTCTGCATTCTTTTTGTCTCTATATGCAACTGCTTATCTGCTTGCCTTCACTCCTAGAGTAGAAGAGAGGAGGGGGTTTTGAGTAACAGGAGAATGGTAAACCCACTTGATAAATTTCAAAATAGGAAAGACTTAAAAAGTTTTAGTATTGAATTTGAGTTTTGGGTTATTTAACTCTTAGGCTGTTCCCTTTGATTTTATATGCTGCTGGACTTGTAACCCAAATGTAAGGAGGCCTGAAATAATCATATAGCAAAAATTCTGGTGATGAAGTAAGGAGAAAAATTTGATGCTGGACATTGTTGCCAAGAGATATTTGATAGTGCTTGATGGAAGTAAGCCCTGAGAAAATGGTTTTGGAGTCATAGGGGAGAGCTAACCAAGAAGCATTCATCCTAGAAGTAATTACTTTTCTGCTTAGATACTTCAACCTTCCCAACCCAACTGCCACAATCATTCCCTGCTAATTTCAGAGTCATTTGAAGTGAAGTTTTATAGTCGGCTTTTATTAGAGTAGAACTGAATTTTATGTTAGAGTAGAACTGAATTGTCTGCATACTGGAATTTCCTAGAATATGTATATAGAAACAGGCACATAAACTGGCTGTGAAAATAGCTGAAATCTTTACTTCCAGGGTGAACTATCAGAACTTGAAGACACAGAGACTGAGTACCCACTGTAATTAGTATATCAGTTTGACACAAGGAACTGAGCATAGTACATAGAACCAAGTGTTCCAGAATGGAATATGGACCATAACGGGACACTAAAAGATTAGAAATGAGCCAGATGTTAGAAGAGGATGCAAGACAGAACCTGGGCAGATACCTCCTTAGCAGCTCTTGGCTGAGAGATTAGTAGTTACAGTAGTTAGAGTCATATGTTATATGAAGTTGCTGTGAATAACAAATAATGAGTATTAAATATAAAGGCATTTTATATATTATATGCAATACTACAGTTAGTTGTTGGTAAGTGGTATATTCCTTCTTTTGGACTAGTTTCTATCTCAACCAACACTAATTACAATAATTATTTTGGTAGAGTCTCAGGTAAAGGATCCTGTTCAGGTATTATTAAAGAGAGAAATATCTTGAACAGAAAGGTAAAAGCCCCTCAGATTTTAAAACATGAATGATTACATGGCTGGATTTATCTTTTAGAAAAATCTGATCATGTCACTTCCCTATTTAAATCCCTTAGCATTTTATCATTGCCCTGAAGCTTTAAGTCCTTAAGATGACATGTAAGGACTTTCATAATCTGATAACTCACTATTCACATCCTTTGCTCTAGGCATACCAAATACTCTTGAGTTCAATGAATGTGCAGTGCTCTATCTTGCTTCTTTTATTAAGAGCATTTATAGAATTTGTAACTTGATAATTTATGGGCTTACTTGCTTAATAGTTGTCTCCCTCACTAGTCTGTAGGTTAATTGAGTCAAGGACCATTTCAATTTCATTTAGTAGGAGAAGTGGAAGTGGCTCAAGCGATAGAGCTCCCGCCTACCACATGGGAGGTCCTGGGTTTGGTTCCCGGTGCCTCCTAAAGAAGACAATGAGCTGACACAACAGGCAGGCATGGTGAGCTGATGCAGCAAGAGACATGAGGAAAACATAATGAGGGACACAACAGAGCAGGGAGTGGAGGTGGCTCAAGCAATGGGTGCCTCTTCCCACATCGGAAGTCTGGGGTTTCATTCCTAGTGCCCCTTAAAAAAAAAAAAAAGAAGAAGAAGACCAGCACACTGCAACAGACACAACAAATGCAAACAATGAGGGAGTGGGGAAAAATAAATAAATAAAATAAAATCTTTAAAAAAAAATTTCATTTACCACTGTATGTATGCCCAGGGTTTAGCACAATGTCCGTCTCAGAGAAGGCATTCAGTGCATACTTGTTGTGAATGACTAAGTGCTCAATAAATATCTCTTAAGAGAAAATATGAATGTAATAGACTTTTGATAGCTATTCAATTAGGTACTTGACCATTCCTATGTTGAATACTCCTCTTTGATTTCTGGTGCTGGTGAGGTGGTATTGTTGGTGTTGGTGAAGATGTCTGTCCAGACTTAAAAAATAAATTTGTCATCATTGGTTCTTAACATGGAATCTTTAAGACAAAAGCATTATATTGACCACCTTTGCTTTTCCAATAGATGGTATATTCTTAGATAAGGAAACATGTATTAAAAATTGTTTCAGGCCTTTGGCACTAAATTTGATACAATTTCTAATGATCAAGATGGAGAAATGTACATGGGAAGAAAGCAAAGTTAAAGTGATTCATAACTGGTGTTCCTACACTAGAAGGGTGTTCAGAATAGAATGAATACTTGATCTGTTCATAGAGGGGGTTCAATGGCTGGGCCACTTGTCCCTTACTGACTTGATTCCTCATTTAAAAATAATAATTATAACATAATAGGCTTTCAGCACTTTTCATTTTGAGAGATATAAATATCCATAACCTTTAGACTTATCTGAACTATCTAACTTTAGAATCTATCTCAATGGATGCACGAGAAAGAAGATAAGTATCCTTTGTGTACAATTGACATGAACATGAACAGAAACTTAAGTTCTATCTTGGGGTTATGCAATATTTTCACCCCCTCTTTGTGACAAGCACCTTTGAAATAGGAAGTATTTATTGAGCTGATAATATGATGGAAAGGTAGATGATGTGGGGAGGGGTAGAGAGTGCCCCTGGCAAAAGGAAGCATGGAGCATGGAACCAAAAGAAGGTCAATGTGCTAGAGGCATGGAGAACAAGGAAAAGAGTGAGGCTGTAGAGGTAGGCAGGGGCCAGGTCATGCAGATCTTTTCAGATGCTAAAGACATTGAGCAGGCATTGGAATGGTTTGAACAGGGGGATAGCAAGGATTTTTATAAAAGTCTTTTTAGCTACAGTGTGGAGAACGGATTGTAGAAGGTGGAAATGGACACAGGGAGACCAATTAGGAGTCCAAGTGAATGTTGTTGGATGCTTGGACTAGAGTGATGGCAGTGGAGAAAAAAGATACTAGGTAGATTTGAAGCTATTAAAAGAGTAACATCAACATTTTAAGAGGTAAAGTTAATAGAATTATATATAAAGGTGGTGAGAGAGATGAAGTTTTCAAAGATGACTAGGATTCTGGTTTGTAAAACAGAAGGTTGATGATGTCATTAACTGATACAGACCTCACTCAAAGATTGTGACTGTCTGTTTTTACCTGTATGGTGCTCCCTGAAGGACTAATGCAAAAGGCTTGCCTTTATTTCACCTAAATTTAAATTCTCTCAGATCAGAGAAGTGACTATGTGGAGGGTTTTTGCCAAAACATTTAAAGGTAAATGAATTATCTGCTGCTGCCTGGAACAAAGGATATCAGTTGAGGCAAACAATAGATATGTGGCGCATTTACAGGAAAAAAGGATATTAACAGAAACTGTCCCTATGGAAACCCAGACATTGAACTTACTTGGAGAGTCTTCAAATTAACTGTCTTAAATATGCTCAAAGAATTAAATGAAATCATGGAAAAGTAACTAAAGGAAATTAGGAAGATGATGTCTGAACAAAATGAGAATAGTATCAATAAGGAGAATTTTAAAAATGAACTAAGTATAAATTCTGGAGCTGAGAAGTCTAATAGCAAAAATGAAAAATTCACTAAAGGAGTACAACATCAGATTTTAGCAGGCAGAAGAAAGAATCAACAAACTTGAAGACAGTAAGTCAAATTTATCCAATATGAGGGGCAGAAAGAAAAAAAAGAATGAAGTAAAATGAATAGAGCCTAAGAGACTTGTGGGACACCATCAAGCATACTAACACACACATAATGAGAATCCCAGAAGAAGAGAGAAAGGGGTGGAAATAATATTTGAAGAAATAAATGCTGAAAATTTGATGAAAGACATGAATATACGCATCCAAGAAATTCAATGAACTCCAAGTAAGATAAACTCAAAGAGGTCCACACCAAGACATATTATAATCAAACTGTAGAATGACAGAGACAAAGAGAGAATTTTGAAAGTAGCAAGAGAGAAATGGCTCATCGGTATCTTAATATGATAAACAGCTGAATTCTCATCAGATATGGAACCCACAGGCAGTGGGATGACATATTTAAAGTGTTGAAAGAAAAAAGAACTGTCAACCAAGAATTATATATCTGGCAAAACTATCCTTGAAAATGATGGAGAAATGAAGACATTCCTAGATAAACAAAAGCTGAAGGAAGAAGTTAGTTGCTAGTAGGTATAAGAAATGCAGGGTGAAATGAAAGGACACTAGATAGAAACTTGACGTAATATGAAAAATAAAGAGATCTGGTAAAGATAGATCCATATGTAAATATAAGAGCCAATATTATTGAATTTTTGGTGGTAATGCCACCCTTTTCCCTAAATGCTTTAAAATACAAATGCAAAAAATAATTATAAATATGTGCTAATGGACACACAATGTTTAAAGATGAAATTTGTGACAATAAGAACGTGAAGGGTGAGGGATGGAGATGTATAGGAACAGCTTTTGTATACTCTTGAAGCTAAGTTGGTGTTAATTAAAACTAGTTTGTTATATATTTAGAATAATGGTTGTAATCCCCAGAGCAACCACTAAGAAATTAACTTTTAAAATTCAGAAACAGAAATGAGAAGGTGATTAAAACAGTGTACCTTAAAAATTAAACACAAGAAGGCAGCTAGGGAGAAATTGAGGGACCAAAGAGTTAGAAGACATATAATGAACAAACAGCAAGATGGCAGAAGTCCTTCCTTACCAGTAATTACTTTAAATATAAGTGGGTTAAAATCTCCAGTTAATTAAAAGGCAGAGATTGGCAGAATTGATCTAAAAAACCTCACATGACCCAACTATATACTATCTATAACATGCTCACTTTACAACCAAAGGCACAAATATGTTGAAAGGAAAAGAATGGAAAAACGTATTCCATGTAAATAGTAACCAAAAGAGAGTAAAGCATCTCTCCTAATGTCAGACAAAATAGACTTTAAGTCAAATATTGACACAAGAGACAAAGCAAGACATTGTATATTAATAAAAGGGTCAATCCATCAAGAAGACATAACAATTAAAAATATATATATTTACCAAACAACAGAGCCCCCAAATTTATAAAGCAAAAACTGACACAATGTAGGGAGAAATAGACAATAATGTTTGGAAATCTCAGTACTGCACTTCAATAATGAATACAACAGCTAGACAGATCAACAAGGAAAAAAGAGGACTTGAATAACACTTTAAGCTGACTAGGCCTAACAGACATACACAGAATACTCCACCCAATACATACTTTTCTTATATGCCTATGAAATATTCTCCAGGATAGACCATATGCTATGCCACAAAACAAGTCTCAATAAATTTAAAAAGATTGAATTCAAACAAAGTATCTTTTCTGACTACATTGCAATGAAAGTAGAAATCAATAACGGTAGAAAAACTGGAAAATTCACTAATATGTGGAAATTACATCACACACTCATAAACAACAAATGGACCAAAAGAAATTCACAAGGGAAATTAGGAAATACTTTGTGATCAATGAAAATGAAAATACAACATAATAAAATTTATGGGATGCATCAAAAGCAGTGGTCAATGGGAAATTTATAAATTCTTACATTAAAAAAGAAGAAAGGTATCATATCAAGACTCTAACTTTACAGCTTCAGGAAGTAGAAAAGAAGAGCAAAATAAACTCAAAGTTACCAGAAGGAAGGAAATATAAAGATTAGAGTGACTGCCATGAACTAGAGAATAGAAAAACAAAAGAACAATTCAATGAAACATCAACAAAAATATTTTGGGTTCTTTTACAAAGTCAACAAGGAAGTGAGTATAGTCCAGTGGTTGAGCACCTGCTTCCCATTTATGAGGTCCTGGTTCAATCCCCGGTACTTCCTAAAATAAAAAAATAAATAAAAATAAATAAAAAAATCAACAAAATTGACAAACCCCTTAGCAAGACTGGTTAAGAGTAAAGAAAGAAGACTCATATTCCTAATATCAGAAAGGAAAGTGGGGACATTATTACTTATCTTCCAGAAATAAAAAGAATTATAAGAGAACACTATGAACCATTGAACACCAACTAATTAGATAATCCAGGTGAAATGGAAAAATTCCTAGAAACACCTAAACTACCAAATTCAACTGAAGAAGAAATAGAAAATCTGAGCACACCTATAACAAGTAAAGAGATTGTATCAATAATCAAAGCCTCCCAACAAAGAAAATACAGAACCAGGTGGCATCACTGATGAATTTTACCAAACATTTAAAGAATTAACACCTGCCCTTCTCAAACTCTTTCATACAATAGAAGACTTCCTAAATCATTCTATGAGGCCAGCATTACCCTGGCACTAAACCCAAACAAGAAATCACAAGAAAACTACAGACCAATATCCCTTATGAATATGCATGCAAAAATCATTAAGAAAATACAAATACAAATCCAGCATCAACTTAAAAGGAGTATACATCATGACCAAGTGGGAGTTATCCCAGGAATGCAAGGATGATTCAACACATTAAAATCATTGTAATACATGACCTTAATAGAACGAGGAGAATAACTCCACATGATCATTTCAGTTGTTTCAGAAAAGGCATTTGAAAAAAATCCAACACCCAATCATGATAAAAACACATTGAAAATTAGGAAAAGAAAGTATTTTAGTTACCTGGGCTACTCAAGAAATTACTATGAAATGGTTCAGCTTAAACAATGGGAATTTATTCACTCAAGGTTTTGAGGCCATGAAAAATGCCCAAATTAAGGCATCATTAAGGTGATGCTTTCTCCCCAAAGATTGTGGCATTCTGGGGCTGGCTGCTAGCAATCCTTGAGTCCTCTGTCACAGGGCAAGGCACATGGTGATGTCTCCTGGTTCTTTCCTTTTCTTCTGTGTTCCCTTTCAGCTTCTGTGGCTTTCCTTCTCTTTGTCTGAATTTCATTCTCTTATGAAGGACTCCAGTAATAGGATTAAAACCCATCCTGATTGAGGGAGCTACACCTTAACTGAGCACACCTCAGCAAAAGGCCCTGCATACAGTGGGTTCACACAGGAATGGATTATATTTAAGAATATGATTTTCTAGGGTACATACAGTTTCAAATCAACACAGAAAGGAACTTCCTCAATATGAATAACGGCATATACCAAAATTAACAGTTAGCATTGTACTCAATGTCAAAAGACTGAAAGTATTCCCCCTAACATTAGGAACAATACAAGGATGAATGCTTTCACAATTTCTTTTTAATATTGCACTGGAAGGTCTAGTCAAAGCAATTAGGCAAGAAAAAGAAGTAAAAGGTATCCAATTCAGAATAGAAGAAGTAAAACTATTTCTCCTTATAGATGACATGACTATACACACACACACACACACATAAATAATCTTTAAGAATACTATCAGAACTAATAAATTCAGCAAAGTTGCAGGGCATAAGATCAACACACAAAAATCAGTAGTATTTCTATACATTAGGAATGAACAACCTGGAATTGAAATTAAGAAAACGTTTCCACTAACAATAGCATCAAAAAGAATAAATATTTAGGTATAAAATCAACCAAGAAGGCACTAAAATGTGTATAGTGAAAACTACAGAACATTGCTGAAAGATATTAAAGAGAACATATGTAATTGGAAAGATAGCCCATGTTCATGTATTGGGAGACTTGATTTTGTTAAGATGGCAGTACTCCCTAAAGTGATCTATAACTTAATATACTTCAAATAAAAATGGTAATGGCCTTTTTTTCAGAAATGAAAAAAAATTGAACTCAAAGTTCATATGGAATTGCAAGAGACTCTGAATAACCAAATATTTTGAAAAAGAAAAACAAAGTTCAAAAACTCACACTTCCAGATTCAAAAATTCCTGAAAAGTTACAGTAATCAAAACAGTGTGGTATTAGCATAAGAAAAGACATATATGGGAAACGGCTGTGGCTCAATCAGTGGGACTCCCGTTTACCATATGGGAGGCCCCGGGTTCGGTTTCTGGGGCCTCCTGGTGAGGGCGGGCCCGCCCGCGCGGCGTGGTTGGCTGACCCAGCGAGCACAAGCAGCAAGGGGGGGATAAATGAATAAATAAATAAAAATCTTTAAAAAAAAAAAAAAAAAGAAAAGACATATAGATCAATGGAATAGAATGAGAGTTTGAAAGTAAGCCCAAACTTTTGTAATGAATTGATTTTTGACAAGTGTGCCAAGCCCTCTCAATGGTGAAAGAATAGTCTTTTCAACAAATGGTGGTGGGACAACTGGATATGTACACTCAAAAGAATGAAGCTGGGCCTCTGCCTCACACTATATAAAAAAGTCAACACAAAATGGATCAAAGACCTACATGTAAGAGTTAAATCTATATAAGTCTTAGAAGAAAACCTAGGAATAAATCTTCATGACCTTGAATTTGGCAATGGATTCTTAGATTTGACACCAAAAAGCATAAGCAGCACAAGAAAAAATGGATATATTGGATTTCATCAAAATTAAAACTTTTGTGCATCAAAAGGCAGTATCAAGAAAGGGAAAAAACCACCCACAGAATGGGAGAAGATTTTCAAATCTGTTGAGGGTCTAGTACCCAGAATATAAAAAGAACTCTTACACAACATCACTAAAAAGACAAATAACCCAATTAAAAAATTGGCAAAGGACTTGAGTATCATTTCTCTAAAGAAGATATACAAATGGCCAACAAGTACTTGAAAAACTGCTCGACATTATTAGTCATTAAGGAAATGCAAATCAGAACTACGAGATGTCCAGGTATTGCTTTACACCATCTAGGGTAGCTATACCAAAAGAAAAAAAGAAAAGAAAAGAAAATAGCAAGGGTTGGTAAGGATGTGGAGAAACTGGAAACTCATACATTGTTGGTGGGAATGTAAAATGGTGTAGCCACTGTAGAAAACAGTTTGGAATTGTTTAGAAACATTTTGGAATGGTTTGGAGTTGAAATTGCTAGAAAAAATATAACTTATCATAATTGATTCAGTAGGAAATAGAATACTTGAGTCTATTAATTCAGTAATTAAACATTTTCTCACTAAAACACCCTTTGGTCCTACTGTGAATTTTACCAAATAGTCAAGGAACACATAATTCTAATCTTTGAAAAATGATTCCAGGGTATAGAAGAGGGACTACTTCCAAACTCATTTTGTGAATCTATCAAAATCATGATACCAAAATCCAAGAAATACTGTATGAAAAATAAAAATTACTGGCCAGTTTTACTTATGAAAATAAATGCAAAAACTGAAACAAAGTATTAACCAAATTCAGTCAACGTATAAAAAAGATAATGCGTCATGTAAAAATTGGGATTATCCAAGTTATGCAAAATTGCTTTAACATAAAATGATCAATTACTATACTATTCAATTAAAGGACAAAAATTATACTCTTACGTCAATAGATGCAAAAAATTGATTTGATAAAATTAACACCCACTTATGATTTATACTATCCTGAAGTTTGTGCATATCATTCCTTTGCTCTATTTTTATATAGTTTTATCACATATAATGATATATGTTATGTATTGCTTAATTTATTGTCATTGTTATTATTTAAAACTTTATCTCAAAAAGGCTATCATGATGAATAATCTTCTGGGACTTTCTCTTTCACTCAATATTGTATTGCTGAGATGTATTCCTATTATATTATGTATATGTAGTTTATTCATTCTGACTGCTGTATAATATTCTATTATGTAAATATACCACAACTTGTCCTCCCTCATGCTGATGGGCATTTGGGTTATTTCTAATCTTTTGCTATCATGAACAGTGCTATTATAGATTGTCTTTGAACATTTTTTCCTGGTAAAAATGTGAGCATGCCTATTGGCTTGTAAGGATTGTGAGTGTTCATTTTAAAAGATAATCCCACACTGATTTCCAGAGTGGTTTTAACAGTGTACACTCCTACCAGCAGTGTATAAGGGATCCTGTTAATACACACCCTCTCTACACTTGGTGTGTCAGACTTCTTAATGTTTGCCAATATAAATGGATAAAAATTATCTCATTGTGGTCTTGATTTGCATTTCTCCATTTGTAGTTTTCGCTTATCATTTTATGCAGGTGTATGGTATCTCACCAAATTTCCCATATGTGCCCATTATGCTAATGGGTATCACAAGACTATGAACTTCCAACACAGCAAGGCCAGCGGATTCCCAGAGGAGGAAGGTAGAGGGTTAAATGTAGACATGACTTTTGACTGAGGAATGTAAAGGCACTTTCTTATCTATATTTTGAGAGCTGTGAGTAAGAGGAGCAGTTAGATAAAGAGGAGGATCTCTTAGGAATCCTCCTAGGAATATTGCTTTGTCAGAGACTGAAGGTTGAAGGAACTTTGTTATTAATGTTCAGGCACAACAAATAGTCTAGGATTCATCAAGAAAACAAATTTAGGATGTTTTGGGCTGAATTACTGGGAGCTGGTGATTGATTTGAGAAGGGCTATGAGTATTGTCAGATATTCCTGGAAGAGAAAGATGAGGAGAAATAGCTTTCATCTGCCCAATATATTTTCACTATTATGGTTTGGGCATCTCTGGGAACCATTAAATTCTTCTGGTGGTTGACTGAGATGGTGCTGGGGTATATGAATTACATGGGACTGCTGATGTATTTGGGCAATTGGGTAGTGCCTATAAGAGTTTTGGAAGCCCACGGGAAACTACTCCTTAAAGGGTTACATCTCCTTAAGCAGAATGTGTTGACAAATATGAATTCTATTGAAATATGTATGCCACCTTTGTTACAAATATGGGTGAGTACAGATATGCCTAAAGTACCAGTTTAATCTTGTAAGAAATGAAGACATTTTATGGTTTCTTTAAGAATTATTAGCATTTTAAAAAAAATAGCATGCATTTCTAAATCACTCAAGGATATCAGGGCAGACTTGAGGATATTCTGCCAAATGGTAGCTATAAAACCCAGAATGCAGGGTTTGGATCAGTTTGGAGGAAAATAGGCAAGCTAGTGAGCCAGCATTCATACTTCTTGAGAACCCACTAATCAACATTCGTGTATTAACCTCTGTAGACCTCAAAAATCTCTTTATACTGGACATTAGAAGAGAAGGTTTAAGAAGATACAAGGAGGATGCTGGGGGCAGAAGAGAGAGTTGGAGCCTATCTAACAGTGAACTGATATCCCATCCATAAGCTGATGTTTTTATCTCTGAACTAGGCTACCCACAGGTATAAGTATATGGAAGTCTTTCAAGTGTCTTGATCCAATAACAGCCCCCCCAGTGTTCTGATCTGTGCTAAATTGAACACGACTTCGTAGAGCTTTGTGGCTGTGTTAGTTTACTATAATTTTAGTATTCCCTTTTTATACAGTGTTACAAAATAGTGGCAGAGTTGCTTTTTCCTAGAGGCCTCAACTCTGGACATTGAGACAATAAAGTGGTCACTTCCTCTAAAGATGAACAGCCAGGGGTTACCCTGAAGGACGTACCCATAATAGTTGAATTATATTTTTCTATGCTGTTTGCTCATCCCCAAGAAGAGGGTTGGGGAGCTGAAAAGCAGAGCATAGTGGGCTGATCTAGAGTTGGGTCAATAATGGAAGAAAGTATAGAGTCCCAAATGGGGAAGGGTGTGAGTTTCTTCCAAAGGTGTGGCCCTTTTGCTCTGAGATTAGCAGAAATAATCACTAAATAGAAGGAGTTGTAGAGGTTATTTTTATTTCCTGTGGACTGTGGAAGACCATATATATTTTTTTCAGCATTTTTCTCCTTTAGAGTAGATAAGAATTAGCTGGAGAGCTTGTAATAAATGAAGATACCTAGGCCTCATTCTCAGTGATTCTGATTCAATAGAGCTTGGGTGGATCTTAAAAATCTGCAATTGTATAAGCATGCCAGGTAATTTTCCTGCAGGTAGTTTGAGAACCACATTTTGAGTAACATGGTTCTAGAGCAAAGTCCACTGTTTCTAATAGATACATTATTTTTATTTAAAAATTTTTTTGAGGTACTGGCTGCCAGGGATTGAACCCAGGACCTCTGATGTCAGAGGCCAGTGCTCAACCAGTGAGCCACATCAGCTTCCCTGAGTTGGTTCTCTCATCTGTCTTGCTTGCTGTTTATCTTTGTTTTTTTCAGGAGGCACTGGGAACCAAATCTGGGACCTCCCATGTGGGAGGCAGGTGCTCAAACACTTGAGCCACATCCACTCCCAGATACATTATTTTTAATCACGCTCCATCTCCCTATGAAACTTCCTAATATTTGCAATATATAAAATAGAGAACATTTCTTAAATTGAGAGAAAGAGTATCCCTTGGACCCTTTTATGAGTAATTTGAACACCCCCCACTTCCCAGTAATTCACTTTTACTCATAAGTAGAAATCGATTTCTCCTTGAAGGCACCTCAACTTCCCCTTCGGACTTTCTGAGAAGAGATGTTCTCTTACTGCTAAGCCTCCGTTGTATTTTCACAAGCTCACGCCTACCCTATTGCCTCCTGAAGGCTGAGTCCCACTTTGACTTGCTTAACCTGTGTGCGCTTCCAGGGCAGCAGGGCCACTTGGGTTCTAACCTGTAGTGAAGCTCCATGAAACCCAGCTGCTTCCAGAGCAGTGAGAATTAGTTTGCCATTTGGACTTGTGGGAATAGTGTCATAATGAAGGTCTGAGGAACTATAGAAAAAGAATACATTATAACTGTCTTGGTTTGGTATATTTCGTCAACAAAGGTGCTAGTTGGTGAGTGAAACCAAATGACTTCTTCTCCCAGAGGGCCCAGGGAAGGTGGTGGAGCATCGGGAATGAGGGAAGGGCTAGGCAGAGTGTATGTTCCAGTCACTTTACCGTTCCCTGAGCAAGGAAGCGCCTTCCCAGTGTGATTCAAGCTCTCTTTCCTCCTCTTCCATTTCCCTACCTCAAATGGGTCTGCGGACTAACCAATAAAACATTTCTTTGTATTGTTATCCTCTATTTCTTAACTCTTCATAAAAGAAGAGGGGTTCTTCAACATTGTGTTAATGGTAGCACAGTGCTTAGGATAAATGAGGGGCTAAACCATTCTCTGCCTCGTGGGTCAGAATTATGTCCCCAGTGTCTGTTTACTTTTAGATGGAATGACCCACTTCAGCAATTATTCCAAGCAGTTCTGGTCCACAGGAGGCTGCTTTCAGTATCAGATTGCCTGCCAGATACGCTTCAAGGGGAGGGATTCAAGTATCCCATGAAGACTCTTTTCAATTTGCCTTGTGCTATTTGTTATCTTTCAGCCACAGGCAAGTGTAAGCACCAGGTGGCGTTTACACCTGGAGAACAACATTCTGATTTAAAGTAGGCATTAGTAAACAGGGGCTATGTCAGATTTTATGTAAATATTTCCCAAGTACATTGTCCTTGAAACAAACGTAAAATTTCATCCTTTTGTTGTATTTTTCAATTGCACAATCAATGAATAAATACATCTTGTAAAAAATATTAAAGCAATATGATTTAGCAGAGTTTTCCTTGACCACATTCCTACCCCATCCCAGGCCCACCCCAGAGCGAACCCCTTTAATCAGTTTGGTGCATATCTCTCTAGATCTTTCTTATGCCGTATTACAGTAGTCCTGAATCTTAACTGTGCATGAGAATCACCTGGAGAAGTTGGGGAATGTGATTCCTCAGCACCGTCCTAGAAATTCGGATTTAGTGGTTTTGGAGTGGGAGGTGAGAATACATATTTCTAACAGGCACTCAGACGATGCTGGTGAAGAGCATTGCTATTGTCCCACACAGTGTAGGAATGGTATAGAAATATTTAGCATTACTTTCTGTGTATGGTTTTATCCAGATGTGATACTGTTTGCATTGTTCTATAATTTCCTTTTAAAAATTAATAATGTGTCTTGGAGATATCATCATGCGAATACATATAGATGCACCTTATATTTTTATAAGAATATTTTTGCAGAATATGGCATATTTTCTTCGAATTTGATGGTTACTTACTGTACTTTATTAGAATTACTCTTCCTTTCTTCCACAACAATTTGTGTTCCCTACATAGTTAATGCTTGTCTTTAGGTTTTTAAAATTTATATATATTCTTAAATTTATATATAGTCTTGAATCAAATCCAAACACTGGCCAAGTGGTCTAAATCTCCTCTCAATATATTCAACCACATTAATAATTCTGTTAATTTCATCTTTTAAGAACTCTTTCCCCAGAGACTTGTGATTTGCTACAATTTTTAGTGGTCCATCTCTAGACTTGTATAGAAATCTTGGGGTATCCTTTGGCCTCTAACTTCAGTTGTGTCCCCTGGTTCCCAGATTTCATGTCTTCTTATTTCTTGGTAAACCTTGTCTTGCTGAACAGCATCAAGCTTCTTGGGAAAGGATGTGCAAGTGCTAATTTTTTGAGACTTTGAATGTCTGAAAATATCCTTGTTCTGTTGATGGTTTGACTGGCTGTGGAATTCTAGGTTGGAAAATATTTCTGTCTAAATTTTTAAAATCATTGGTTGTTTCATTATTTTCTAGCCTTCAGTGCTGGTGTTGAGAATCTTGAAGCCACTTTGATTCTTGATTCTCTCTATGAAACCAATTTTGTTCTCTTTCTGGAAATTTGTGGCATCTCTTTTTTTCTCCAACCGTTTTGATATTTCATGACAATGTGCTTTGGTAGGGATTTGTGTTCACCCCTTGTGCTGGGTGCTATTTGGGTCCTTTCAATCTGAAAACCCATGTGTGGGGACATTAAAAAAAAAAATGATGATTTCTTTCCCTTTATTTTCTCTCTTTTTCTTATGTCAGACCTATTGGACTAGTATTCTAATTTTCTTGTCTTTTATCTTTCTTTCTGTTTTTGCTTTACCCCCAGGAGATTTCCTTCATTTTATCTTCCAACTTTTCTGTTTGGATTTTCTTATTTTTGACCATATTTTTAATTTCCAAGAGTGTTTTTTTTTTTTTAATTCTTTGAATGTTCCTTTGTTGTAGCATGCTGTTCATATTTCAAGGATATAATATCTTCTCTACCTCTCTGAAAATATCTTATTTCCCTACAATATTTGTTTTCTCTAATTTGCTTTTATTTCTGGTTTGTTTGCTTTGGTCTATTTTTCATGCTGAATCCTTTTTGTAAAATGTCTGCCGATCCTTGTCTCTCTGCTCATATTTAAGACAGAATAATTAAAAACCAGTTTATTTGAAGTAGATGTGGCTCAAGTGATTGAGTTCCTGCCTACCACTTGGTAGGTCCCAAGTTCGTTTCCTGGTGTCTTCTAAAGAAGATGAGCAAGACAGTGGGCTGGTCTGGAGGGCTGACACAACAAGAGGACACAAGAGACCCAAGGAGGAAAACATAATGAAAGACATGACAAAGCAGGGAGCGGAGGTGGCTCAAGTGATTAGGCACCTCCCTCCCACATGGGAGGTTCCGGGTTTGGTTACTGGTGCCTCCTAAAAAGAAGACGAGCACACAATGAACAGACACAGCAAGTGCAAACAATGAGGGAATGGGGAGAAATAAATAAATAAAATGGATCTTTTTTAAAAAATGGTTTAGATGTTCTTTTTTGAAGACAGAGTTTGTTGATAGTCTCTAGTGAGGAGTGATCTAGCTGGCTTGTTTCCTTGGTGAACCCCTAACTCCAGTATTCTAATATCTTTGGGTCTTTTCTCTTAAGCTGGTATAGATTCTCCGGATAAAACTCTGTATTTTGGTTGCCAGCCTTCAATGAACTACATGGGAAAGTATGGATGAGTGTTTATTCAATATATAAACTTTCATTTAATCTGTCTAACTTAATGTAGTATCAAATACTTTTAACTGGAATGATTTATGTCTTCTTTCTCTTTTTCTCTCTTTCTCTTCTTAGACTTGCCCAAGTATATGTGTTCTTTTTAAACAATCAGCTTTTGGACTTATGGATTATCTATTTTTGGGTTGGTTTTTTTTTAAAGAGTATAAGGCCAGGTTAGATTTAATATAATCAATTGTAAGAAATAGATAGTATAGCAACAAACATTTATAAATGTAAATAATAATTCTGATATAATAGAAATGAATTATAACTAAATTCTAATTTTTATATTACAGCTCTAACTATTGGACATAATCTCGAAGAATGAAGGTGTGTTTGGTTTATAAATTGCTGATTTTTAAATAATTCTTCTTTTATGCTTTTTATGCTAATTTTGTTTTAGCTTCTTAAATTTAAACCTTAATTTACTTATTTTTAATGCTTTTTTTCCTGATAAAACAATTAGGAGTATATATTATTCTCTGTGGCTATTGCTTTGCCTGCACCATACGGCATTATAAATAGCAATATCCTCACCATTTACTTTGCAATAGTTTGTAATTTCTGATTGGAATTTATTTAGACTCATTAGTTATATATAAAATCATAGAGAAAATTATTTTAATATTTCTTCTTAGAAGAATTATTTTAGGCTATTCTTTTATTATTATTATTTTTAAAAAGATTCATTTATTATTTATTTACTTTTATCCATCTTAACCCCTCCACACCCCCCGTTTTTGCTGTTTTATGTCCATTCACTGGGCAATTCTCTGTGTCTGTTTCCTGCCCTCTCCTTTCATCCTTCTCCTCCTGTCTTCACTGGCATTCGATCCTGGGAACCTCTGATGTGGGAGAGAGGTTTTCTGCCACCTGTGCCACCTCAGTTCCTAGTCTTTCGGCGCGTCTCATCTTGGCTTTCCCTTGTGTCACTCTCCTGTTACGTCATCATCTTGCTTTGTGGTTTGGCGGGACCTGGCAAGCTTGCGTGCAGGGCCGGGCAGCGCATCCACACACGGGCCAAGGGGCTTGCCCGCATGTGGGGCCTGGTGGTGCCCACATGCCCTTCATGTTCTTCTTCATTCTACTGGGAGGTCCTGGGGATCAAACCCAGGCCCCTCCACATGGGAGATGGATGCCCAACAATTTGAGCCACATCTGCCCCCCCCCTTTATTATTAATTTTTAATTTTATTGCATTATAGTTAGTGTCCATGTTCTGTATTATTTCTGTTTCCTGAAAATTATTGATAATTTGTGTCCTAATACAAGGTTATTATTTTTGAATGTCCACATATGTTCGAAAGAATGTATATTTTTTTACTTGTTTACAAATTGATCTCTCTCTTTATTTCTTTCTATCTTGATAAATATTACTTGTTAGCTCTCTCTTGCTCTCTCGCTGTCTAGAGAAAGATGAACTTGTTATGGATAAAAAAAAATATATATAGATTATATCTAAATAGATATAGAGTTAATTGTCTTAAATAAATCATTTCCATCCTTATTTATATTTTACCTACTTATCTGTTTATTTCTGAAGGAGGAGTGTAGACATCTCCCTCTAAGATTGTGGATTTGGCAATCTCCCCCTTCAGTTTGGTTGCATTTTGAGTCATACATTTCAAAGCATAAAAATCATGATTATTTGCCTTCCTGATATATTTACCCTTTATTCACATTTAATATTCCTCTTGGTTCCATAATGTGAATAAATGAATTGAAACCTACATCATTTTTACTTGCTGTGTGGTATTCCATTATGGGAATATGGCATAATTTTAATATTGCATTTCATATCTCTGAATACACATTGTTTTTTCTTTCTTGAGTAATTTAATTTTGTTGGTCAAGGAGAAAATTTAGTTCTACTGTTCTGTTATCCAGTCTTTCCATGTTGTTTAGGTGCAGTTTGGATGTCATTTACTGTTCTTTATTAGCTTTGTTCTTTCTGTTTGGAATTGCCACGTATCTGTTTACTTTAGTGGAACAAAAAGAAAGTGTTAATTCTCAGTGCTGTCAGTTTCACTAAAGACAGTCCTGAAAACACAGCAGCTTTTAATAAGTTTTATTTCCTCAAAAAATACAGACTTTTTAAATAAGAATTTTGTGTTGGTCTGAGAACTGCTAAAGGTGTTTTAGAATTGTGTCTTGTGGTTGTATGATATAAAGCATATACACAGGTAAGAATTAATTCTATTAAAACAGAATAGACCTGGTTACTTGTTTTTTGTTTTTTTTTTCCATACTGAAAAATAAAATATTGAATATAGTAGTCAAGTGTGATTGGTGTCATCCAGATATATTCCCAAAGCACTACTGGGAGGGGGTCTTTAATCTGTTAAAATAGTCAACTTAAGCAGGATTTTATACAATAAACTATAAACCATATAAAGTGAGGTTCTGATGTGAATTTACAACTGGTGTCCAATTATGAGAGTTTCCCTTATTCTACCAGGCCTAGATTTCTCTTCTTATATAATTTAGGTTCTGCTTATCCTCTTCCATCTAGGAGTCATGATAAAGCTTGAATTGCATAAAACTTTTGAGTGCGTTGGGTTAGCACACTGGTGAAAAAACTTTTCTTTAAAACAGTGTAGGGCAGTAAACAGTGCCTCAAGCAGGGGAGCTCCTGAGGGCTCTGGAGACATCTGCACACTATAGGCAGGGCAGACAACCACAGGAAATCAGCACCTCGTCAGTGGGCCTTACCTTGGAATGTATGATAACCCCAATGTATCAGAGTTAGACTCATTTATAACTTTTCTACTTATGGTTCTTCTGCCCCTGTTTTTTTTTTTTTTTTTTTTTTTTTTTTAATTTATTTATTTTTTATTGTGGGTAAAAATCAAAATTTGCACAATACATACCAATATTTGTAAAATGATATATAAATATATATGCATATATGTGTATTTGCTTACAAAAGTGTTATTTATATATATATATAAATATATTTTAAGAGGTGCTTAGATTACCTAAAATATTACACGGAACCTTTGAACCTATAATTAGCACTATACCCATTAAATATATGTTCCAGAGACTTAAATCTTCGGGCTGTTCATATGCCGGTTGAGTCCTGAATCTCAGCAGAGTTGCAGCCATCACCCTCTCTCCAGTTCATTGTACTTACCCAAAACAACTAACAAAAGGATGATGATGGACAACACCCATCCCAAAAAACAGAGTGTATCTACAACTGCAAGTAAGACAGTTCCATCCACCTGCCCAATGGGATCTAAGCCCCCTCTTGATTGGAAGCAGAATGGGCATCACCACCCCCAAATCCTCGAGATTGATGAATGAACAAACATAAGGGGGGAATGCAACTATGGACTAAAGTAGATTTATTATTTTTCTAGTAATGGAAGAACTTGTAACATTGATATAAAGGCAGTGGTCACCAGAGATTCTGAGGGGAGAGAGAGGGATGAATAGGTGTAACATGGGACATTCTTGGGACATTGGAATTGTTTTGCATGACATTGCAATGACAGATACAGGCCATTATACATTTTGTCAAAACTTATAAAATTGTGTGGTGCAAAGTGTAAACAAAATATAAACTATAGACCATGGTTAGTAGCAATGCTTCAATATGTGTTCATCAATTGTAACAAATGTACCACACTAATGAAGGATGTTGTTAATGGGGGAAAGTGTGGGAGGGGGAGGGGTGGGGTATATGGGAATCCCCCATATTTTTGATGTAACATTTATGCAATCTAACGCTTCTTTAAAAATAAAGAAAAGAAAAGAAAAAAAAAAAAGCCAGTAAACCCTCCCACCCAAAACAAAATAAAAGAAAAAACCCGAATAGTGTAGGGGATGTCGAGGACAATAGGATTCAAACAAAGGGGATAAGAAGTCTACATAAATTCTTGGTGAAACAAGAAGAGAATGAAGATATGAGAATAGAAGTATATGATGGATGCTCCATCTTGGGACATCAGTTGGGACCAGCAAAGGGGAATTCTTTTGAGCACGACACACTCTAGGATTTAGCCACGTGCCTTTGGCTCAGCTGAGTACCTTCTTGTCTGGTTTCACAGATGTGTGAAGTGCACTGATGCTCATCAGTCTTAAAAGGCAGGAAAGAAAAAAACAATGAAATGAGCTCTCTTGTAAGGAAACTAATAGAACTGGTTATTGGCTCAGAGCAAAATGCCGTATTACTATCCCAAGTTCCTTTCAACTGGTGTGCTCTGTAAACAATAAGTCTATTTGTGCCTGCCTGCCTGCCTTTGTGCCTTCCCTCCTTCCTCCTTCCCTCCCTCCCTCTTGCTGTATTTCTGTATTTCTCTCTTTCATACTGAACATTTGTACTTGCATTATCTCTTTCTACATACCTGGACTTCACCTTCCACCTGAACCTGATCTTTCTTAATGTTCCATTAGTTGAAAATAAGATATATGTATAAATATAAGTTGGTACCAAAAGACAAATTCCTTGATAGTTTGAAAGGATAAATTCATTAATGTCTTTTAAATTTTCTTTTCTCCAGCCTGATTTATTTTGGCTCTTGGGCTCATGCTACCATTTATACCTGCACTAGGGGGCATTGGTGAGTTATAAATGCTATCCAGAGTTTGCCTGGGTTATATTAATGCTGAACTTGCAACTCCTTTCATTTATGTCAATATTTCACCTTCTGCACTAACAGTAGGATATGAAAAAGACATAAGGATTTGCTTCCAGTGCAGAAAAAAATAATGAGGACTTAAACAGTCCTTGTTGAAAACTGGGAATAGAAAAATGCATATTTGTGAAAGAGTACTGACTTTTTTTTTTCTTTAGGCGTTTTTGGTTATAAATTCACATTAGTGATACAGCCAATATACAAAGCACAGTTGTAGCAACCAGAGAAAGAAACAGGATATGACCCCCTTTGTAAGATGCTCATAATATTCCCAAGGAGGCGGGGGAAAACTTCATTCATCTGCAGTTTATTCAGAATGTTCTTCTCTTTCTTTCTTTTTCTTCTTTTTTTGCTTGCCATTTTGGAATGGATTTAACTGTTGCTAAAAAGTTACAGGAACATCAGATCATCCTCCTAGCTAGAAATAATCTCTTTCTTCACAAAACAAGTTCACCCCAGCTCAGTTATGTATCCCCCTGTACCCTCCCCTGCCCCCTCTGCCCCCTGCATTGTCCAGCCCTCTGACCCGAGTCTTGCTAGAACAGCATCTCTTTTGGGACTGAGAAATAATTCATGCTCTAAGTTCTTTCTGCTATTTCTCTCAAGTGTGGTGCCTGCTGTGATGGGGATTTCTTTTTCCTTTTAAAACAGATACTTGAAAGTAAACCTAAAAACCCAAATCCATTCAACAAAGAGTGCAATTTGCAGGTTTGGGTAGAATAAGCCACTAATATTTGACCAGTATCATGACATGCCATTGCATAATTTAAAAAAATTCATTAGGATGATTTGAGTTTTCTTGTTGGTAAAGCTAGGACAGTTGTGTGAGCGTTTAAACTATTTTCAATCCTATTCAAACTGAACCTCAGAATTGCTTATATATATTTTTGATCTTTCATGTTAATAAATCAGTATGTTTGTTTTTTCCATCTACACTTGATAAAATAATATCAGTTTAAAATATTTTAGGAATGCTGTGCCATGATGAATTTCCATTAAAAAGTAGTTATTGAAAACACACATTTGTTTGTGTAGTTTCTGTGCACAACTAATTATTTGTGATTGTTGTTCACCTAAAGTCCACTCTCCACTGAGGCACTGGGTGTAGCTGGGTTTGCAGCCCAGCCCAGTGACTTGCTGGTCCTGGGATCCTCTTGGGCAAATTATTTGATTCTCTGAGTTTCCAATTGATGAGGATAATAATGCCTCCATCATAATGGTTTTGTAAGGATTAAATTATGCACTAATATCAAGTGGCCAAGTTGGCAATACATTCAATGGTATCTAGTGTCCTTTCTTCCGCATCCACTTAAACAATGATGCAATGGACAAAAATAGTGAGAGCTCAAGTTGCCACATTATTGAGTACTCTCACCCCACCCTGAAAAGGTCTCACAAAGGCAAAGAAAATACTAAAAATGATGGCATCAAAGGAAACCATTTCTACTGTCAAAAACCTAGAACAAACTTGAACTATTTATAATATTTTGCTATGGGCCTCCTGTACTCCTGAAATATCTTAACCCCAGTTGTACAGTTTAAAAGCTTGGTGTAAATTACTTTGGATCAAAGATACGAATCAACAAGTCAACAGAAGAGAAGCCTGTATTTCTGTAGTGTCTCTGATTCATGCTTAGAATATAGTGATTTTAAAAAATTTTATATTAAAAACAAATTTTGTAAAGGTAATAGGGCTCAAAGTCCAAGAGGTACAAATGGATATAAAGGGAATATTCCCCTTCTTTCTCTTGTACTCCACTATTCATTGCCCTTCTGGGAGACAGCCTCTGCTACATCCTTGAGTATCTTCCCAGTTAGTGGATAGATAGATAGAGAGACAGATATAAATCGATATAGACATAATCTTTTTACAAATTTGGTAACTGAAATTGTATTTCAGTGTAGTTTCAAGGAGTACTTCTATTATGAGTGATATTAATAATGTTTTAAGAGCCATTTTCATTTTTTTTCCTGTGAACTGTTTTTTCATATTCTTTACTCATTTTTTTTTTCCTTCCCTGAGATGGCTTCCTCATCTGTTTGCTTGTTGATTTTGTTTGTTGTCTGCTCGTTGTCTGTTTTTTTTTTTTTTTTCCTTTAGGAGGCACTGGGAATTGAATCCAAGACCTCCCATGTGGGAGGTGAGCACTCAATTGATTGAGCCACATCTGCTTCCTGCTTGTTTGTATTATTATTTTTTGCTCATTGTCTGCTTGTTGTCTTGCTTGATGTTTTTGCTCATCTGTTCATTGTTTTTTTTCTCGTTTTCTGCTTGTTTTTGCTCATTATCTGCTCGTTGTTTTTGCTCCATGTCTGCTTGTTGTCTACTCATTGTTTGTTTGTTTTCTTTAGGAGGCACTGGGAACCAAACCCGGGACCTCCCATGTGGGAGGAGGATGCTCAACTGCTTGAGCCACATCCACTCCCTTTTACTCATTTTAAATTGAACTGTTAGTCTTTTTCTTACTGATATTTAAAAATATACTAGGGAGAAGCAGTTGTGGCTCAAGAATTTGAGTGCCCACCTCCCACATGGGAGGTCCTGGGTTTGGTTACGGTGCCTCCTAAGGAAGGCAAAGAAACAATGAGCAGACAATGAGCAATAAAAAACAACAAGGAGACAATGAGCAATAAAAAACAACAAGGAGACAACAGCAAAAACAACTAGGAGACAATTAGCAAAAACAAAAATGAGCAGACAACGAGCAAAAACAATGAACAAGAGAACAAGCAAACAACAAGCAGACAACAATAAAAAACAAATGAATGGGGAGTGGATGTGGCTCAAGCAGTTGAGTGCCTGCCTCTCACATGGGAGGTCCTGGGTTCGGTTCCCTGTGCCTCCTAAAGAAAAAAACAAAACAAGCAGACAACAAGGAGACAATGAGCAAAAAAACCATGAGCAGACAACGAGCACAAACAATCAGCAAAAACAATGAGCAAATAGACAAGGGAGCCATCTCAGGGGGGAAATTATACATACATATTAGGAAAATAAGACCTTTTGTTTATAATCTCAGCTGTTTTTTTTTTTTTCCAGTTTTCTATTTATCTTTTGACTTTGCTTATGGTGACTTTTAATATGCAGACATTTTAAATTTTTTGTAATCAAATTACTCCAAGATTCTAAAAACATAGACTTTGCTGTATACTGAATTCCTATATGCTTTTTAATGTATTTAGTGTTTATAATATTGCATTTTAAAGGAATTTTCCCTTCTTTTCTTTTGGAATTATTTTTATCTCTAAGGAAATATAATAGAGAATATTCCCAAAAGGGTTGGGGAGACTAGTATAGATTATAGAAATGGATTGTATTAAAGAACACATGTTATCTAAGACTAGAGCTCATTTGATACCCTTAGACGCCTTGATTAATGAACAGAGATGAATGTTTTTTAATTAGTACATTAATTGTATGCCTTTAGATGAATGCTTTTTATGAGCTCAAACCTTGTCCTTGTCTTAACTGGTTCTTTTAAGACAATTTTAGTTTAGGGGTAACCTCTGTGAGGGTCCCTGCCACTGGCTTCAGGAATATCCCCTTTGCATGTCCAATTACTTTTGATCATTCCTGGGCATGTTTGTTATAGATTATGGACTACCTTGATATGTCCATTAGCACAAAGTTACTCTCTTAATATAAAGCTAATGAAATGGTTTACCAACCTTTTTATATTGATATGTGTGTGTTTGCATATAGAGGAAAAAAGTCACACATATACACATACATACACACACATGCTTTTTGCCCAAAAGGACAATGACGAACTTCTTCAGACCATTTCTAAAATGTTTCTTCCAAACCAGTAGAGTCCAAACTGATGAGGTATCTATTACTTGCAGAGCTTCCAACCATCATTTACTGTATTCATATATATTTAAACGGCATCACTGGGAGAAATTCTGGTTTCTGAAATTGTAGGATTGTAGAAATATGCTTGAAAACTGTTGACATAGTTGTAAAAAAGTTTCTCAGTGATTAAAAATCGTTGAAGAAGGGCGATTGCTGGTTCTCTTCACTGGTTTCTTCTCAGTCTCTCTCAGTTGTGTTACTAACTGGCTACCTACAGCTTTATTCAACAGTTGTAGCTTAAGTCTCAGGGCTGGTTTCTCTGGACTGGTCTTTTCCCAATAAATACAGAGTCTATTTTTCTGAGTTAAGCAGACAAAGATTCCTTTTGAAACATGTAGTCTGAAAGCCAAACACTGGACCCATTGTCTCTGAGACAATGGTAAGTGCCGCGTTCAGTGTTTAGAAACAGTGTCCATTTTGCTTGTATTCAAGAACCATAGAAGTATTACACATCCAGGAAAGGGCTGCACAGCTGAGTTTTCAATATCCTAATACTGCATAGATGAGTGTGGTTCAAGGCTATGTTGTGTACAGCATTGTGCCCTGACTGGTATATGCCACTCATGGATCAGACTGGAACTGCTCATGAGGAATTATTTATTGTGTTTACTAATAGAACCCAATTGATACTAATATTAATAGAATCCAGCAAAAGCAGAGAGGATTCCTGTGTTTCTGTGCCTGTTTAGTTTTGCATATGCTTCTCTCACACACATTCTAGATAAAGCGTGGTGTTCAAAATTAGGGACTGTCTTGGGTCAGCTTCTCCAGAAGCAGGTCCCGAATCGAGGATGTGTGCAAATTATTTATTAGGGTTGTGCTCCCAGGAGAAGCAGGTGGGGTTGCAGATCAGCCAAAGGGAGGAAGCCAAGCCAGGGTACAATTTCAGGCAAATTTCAGCCTCAGCCAGATTGCACAGGGGAGCTTGGGAGAGTAAATTACAGTTTATAATTTGTCCCAATTTGAGATAAGATAGCTGGGCTCTTGTCAGTCATTGGCTAAAGGCCACCTGTGGGGACCCAAATTCTCAACACTTCCAGTTCCCTGCACGGGCAGGCAGAGTGGGTCTTTGGGCTGAGGGCAGACTTCTGATGGCAGTCATAGGCAGGGGCCCTGGCCAGGGAAAGCTCAGTGAATCTGGGGGTAGGGGTGGGGACAAAGAAATGACAAAAAGCATCCCAGGGTATCTAGGTTCAGTACCAACAGTTCTTTGGTGCAGGGATTATTTATTCATTCTGATTAAATGCTTCCAATAATTAAAAAAAATTATTACGCAATTCAGATACTTTTTTTTTTTTTTTAAGAATGGTTAATGGGTAAATGATTCTGATCTGATATTAGTCAGTCAAGGGCTACACTATAGGAAATATTACTCCTTAAACACACCAGGCAAATTTTTGTATCTGACACTATGTACATGTTTCTTCTGCCTGGAATCTCTTTTTCCAGGTAATGGCATTGCTTGCTGTCTTCCATCTTTCAGATCTTTACATGGCAACTTCCCAATGAATGGTGTAGCAACATCCCCGCTTCTAGGATGAACATATATCCCAGTTACTTCTATTGTATTGGAATAATTATTAATAGACTTGGTTTGGATGATAAATTATACAGCCCTCCCATCTCTATACCTTCTCTGCTTTATTTTCTCTTCAACACTTAGGACTATTTAGCATAGAATGTATTTTGCTTATTTGTCTTGTTTATTTTCTGTCTCCTTTGAGGATACATAGATATCTCCAGAGAACATAAACTTCATGAGGTCAGAAATTTGGTCTCTATTGTTCATTGATAGATACATCACTGGGATTGTTACATCCTTACATAGCAATTGCTCAATAATCGTTGGCATAATGAATACATTTATGAATGAAATAAATTTAAAGCAGAATGTGGTGGTGTGTAGCAAAAAATTAAAGAAAATTTAAAGAAAAATATGAGGTAGGCGTATAGACCTCACTTATTCTGCCTCTGCTTGACTTTTCTTGGGATTTAATTGATGTTTAGTATTGGCTTTTCACTACTCTTCAAATGATTATCATGTAGGTTTGTCAGGCTATTAGCTCTAGTATTTTTTTTTCACTGTTTTAGTACATAATTTTATTCTTTTTGATGACATAGAATCAAACATGTGGCTGTAAACAACTTTAGTTGATCATAAACCCAACTGCATAATTTCTTGATGCTGTGCTATATGCTTTTTTTTTTCTGTAAAAAAAACAATCAATTTTATTGATACTTATTAATAACAGTATTTGATTTTTAAAGCTGGGCTGCTGCGTCTGGTTGTGCAGGCTGAGCTCTGTGCAACACTGTGGTCTTATGAATGGCATCCCAGAGAGGTGTGCAGTGCACAACCTTTACAACTGAGCTTAGAGTATCTATCTGGAAGTGGCCCTTTGCTGTGATACCTGTTGTATGGAGTATTGGGTCCACGTTCATCTGGACCCATACCAAGGAAAAAGGTCTGAAACACACCCATTCTCAATGGAGATATGCCTGTTTTATAAACTCGCAGGTAGAGGGCAACAAAAACAGGCTTTGTATATGTATCCCCATGTGTATATCCTGATGTATGGTGGGTGATGTTGATGAAAGGAAACAACAAGCAAGAAAGAAAATACAGTGCTGAAACCATTTGGTGAACAGTAGATGGAAAAATGGGTGTTTACATGATGCCAAAGTCTTATCCCACAGATTATTTTTTGGTAAAAAGGAGAGAAACATGGCTTTGTCATAGAGGGGTTTGACTGTTTCACCTTGACCTAATCTTTTATTATTTCTTTAAAAGATATTTTCAAACTCCTTTATAACTGATTTTTAAATATATATCTTTTTATCCCCCCCCATGGCTCCCTGTCTGTTTGCTCATTGTTTTTGCTTGTTTATTGTGCTCCTTGTCTGCTTGTTTTTGCTTGTTGTCTGTTAGTTGTGTTTTTTTTGCTTGTTGTCTGTTTTTTCTTTAGGAGGCACTGGGAACCGAACCAGGGACTTCCCTTGTGGGAGGCAAGCACTCAACTGCTTGAGCCACATCTGATCCGTGCTCGTTTGTTTTTGCTCATTATCTGCTCGCTTTTTTAGCTCGACGTCTGCTCTTTGTCTACTTGTTGTTTGTTTGTCTTCTTTAGGAGGCGCTGGGAACCAAACCCAGGACCTCCCATGTGGCACGTGGGCGCTCAACTGCTTGAGCCACATCCACTGTCCTTCAACTTGACCTAATCTTGTCATCATTGACCAGATGTTGTGTGTCTCTTGTATACAACATTCTCTTGAATTAGTCTTGCCCCAAACTATGTAAGTAGAATCTGATCAAACCTTTCCCTATCTTCAAGTTTATAACAATATTATTGTTTTATACAGTCAGTCATCCTTTGAAACATCGAGTTTACCCACATTTTTACCATTTGTTTTGTTCACCATCCCCTTTTGCATCTCATCCCTTCCACCTGGAATAATTTTCCTTCTACCTGATGTTTGTCCTTTAGAACTGTGCTGCATAGTACGGTAGCCACTACCCTATGTGGCTATTTAGCACTTGAACTATGACTAGTCTGTATTGAGATTTTCTGCAAGTGTAAAGTACACATTAGCTTTCAAGGAATTTAGTACAAAATGCAAAATATCTCATGAATAATTTTTCTATTGATTACATGTTGAAATGAAAATATTTTGGATACATTTGGGTTAAACAGACTATTATTAAAATAAATTAATTTTACTTGTTTTTTTTTTTGTGGTAATAGTCTGATGATGTTCTCTCATAATCCATAACAAATGTTCTACAACAATGCAATGTGTTGGTGGAGGGGTGTTATATGGGAATTCTGCACATTTGCATGATTGTTTTGTAAGTCCACAACTTCTCTAATAAATGCATAGAAAAATGTGCTCCTGGAATATTTACAGTTACATATGTGGCTCACAATATGTTTCCATTGGTGAGCTGTGCTTCAGAATTTTCTTTGTGTTGGTATAATGGTTGCAAATTCTAAATTTTTGTTTTGTCTTAAAATATCCTTATTTTGTACTTGCTCTTGAGATCTTTCTTCATTGGATATGAAAAGCTAGGTTGAAGCTGTGGGAGATGTTTGTGTGGGATGTGATGGGAGGTGTGGGAGGTGGGCAACATGGGAATCCCAGTGGGTTCCGTGTAATATTTTGGGTAATCTAAGCACCTCTTAAAATATATGTATATATATATATATAAACAACATTTTTGTAAGCAAATACACATATATAAATATATATTTATATATCATTTTGCAAATGTTTGTATGTATTGTGAGAATTTTGATTTTTACCCATAATAAAAAAAATAAATAAATAAAAATTAAAAAAAGAAAAAAAAAAAAAAAGAAAGAAAAGCTAGGTTGAGTAATTTTCTCTCACCCCTTTGAGGATATTATTTCACTGTTTCTGGCTTCCATTTTTGCAGTAGAGACATCAATTAATATTGTCATTCCTTTGGCAGTAATTTGTCTTTTCCCTTTGGCTGCTATTTGAACAATCTTCTCCTGGTCGTTACTGTTCTGACATTTGATTATGATGTATTTAGGTATGGATTTCTTTTTATTTATCCTGCTTGGGGTTCACTGGCTTTCCTGAAATCTGCAGACTAATTTCTTCTGTCAGTTCTGAGAAATTACCAATCATTGTCTTTTCATATATTACCTCTTTCCCATTTTATTTCTCCCTTCCTTCTGAAACTGCATCTGGAGCTGTGTTACTTTTATTTTATCTTCTATGTCTCAACCTCTCTTCATGTTTTCCATCTTTTTGTCTCTTATATGCATACTAAATTAATTCTTCATAACTTTTTAAAATATTATTCTGTTACCTTCTTTACCTCTGTTTAATTTTATGGTTCAATTCCTCAATGGAATTTAATTTTGATGATTTTAGTTTTTGCTACTAGGAGTACAATTTGGTTCTTTTACAAATCTGCTTATTTTTTTTTTTTCTCAATTCTTGCTCTTTAATAGTATTTTAAATACTTCTTTTATTTCCTTAAATGTTTTAAACCAACATGCTTCTTTCGTATTTTATGTAAAATAATTACATATCTGAACTCTTTGCAGGTCTGATTTTGCTGTTTGCTATTATTATAGGTTTTCCTTTATGGTACTGTCTTTACTTGTCTATTTTGTGATGTTTGACTCTGAGCTGCTCATATTCCTTGGAGCCTTTCTTTTTTTGTGGGAATTCTTTGAGGCCTATGTTGCACTTTTTTTTAGATTTAAAAACATTTTTTAGGTTGTACTGGGGATTGAACCTGGGACCTTGTACATGCAAGGCAGGTGCTCAATCACTGAACTACACCCGCTTGGTGAACGTTGTTTTTTCAAAAAGGATTTATATTTGCTGCTGCCAGGACACTGGAGGCACTGACAAACCAGTGGGACAAGTTTAAAACTAAGTTCTCAGCTTTGGTTTTTTGAAACATCCAGTTAGTGAACATTTTAGACATTTGTGAGGGTCAGTTTGTGGAATGAATTTTCATGCCTTCTTCACTGATCTCCATGGTTTCAGAGAGGTGGTTTTTCCTGCAGTCCCCTTGGTGGGTTTCTGCTCATCTTACCCCGATGCATGTATAGAACTTTGGGCATGCATTTTTAAATTTGCAGTTTTCCATGAGATTTCTCATCTTAGGTGAGCTTTGCCTTCTGTTCAAAGCAATGAGTGAGCCTGTGAAAATGGAAGCTTAAGGTCCCCTGGATTTGGAAAAATGCCTCAAAACAAAGCCAGATTTAGTTCTCCACTTAACCCTTTAGGTTTTCCTGTTCTTATTTAGTTTTTGTTTTCTAAGAGTTGCTTATTTTCTTATCAATTTATTAAGTATTTAGAAATATGTCTTTAAAAAGGTGTATTTTGTCCAGCGTTTTTAGTTGTTTTTACTGAAATGGTCAGTCATAGTGTTTAGTCCATCTAAACAGCATAAATGGCAGCCTTCTTTTTTCTTTAAGTGTAAAACCAAGTTCAAAAAAAATTTTCAACACCTTCTCGCTCATAAAGAGGACTTTAGCTAGCCTTTGCATCCCTTGTCTTTCTATGGTTTATTCCCAAACAGTTATTCCTAAGCAATTGTCATATTTTTGATTAATGAAATGTTCCTTGTGATTTCTTTGCTTTGGATAAAATTTAAGATTATATTTTCAATAGATCATTTGGTTATTTTCCATGTTAAATTGTTTTCTATACTGACACCAGTGCCTTTATATTTTGACCTTTGACTTCTTGAGTCCTCTTTCAACTTCTCTTTTCAGCTGTAGAATGTAGCTCGGGATATTTTTATCAAGGGTACATTTGTATGGTATTCTTGTTGTATCCTTGCATGACCAAGAAGATCTTTCTGTTGGTTTTGTTTTTGAAAGTAAAGTTGACTAAGTTTAGAATTTTTATTTCACGATGTTTCTATTCCTCAAAATTCTGCAGACATGGAATTTAGACACATGGAACTTACACATGTGATGAAGACTGAGGCACACGTGGATTTTTTTCTTTCTAGGTAAACTTTTCTTCTACTTACATCTTATAGTATTTTTCTTTACCCACATAATTAGAGCAGTCTGCCCTTTCATGGCTAGGCAGGGTTTCTATTTCAGTAATTCTCCCTGGAACATGGTGAACCTGTTTTTTTATAGACTCAGGACTCCTATTTTTTTTTTTTTTTAGTTCAGAACTTTTTTCCCTCTTTCTTTCCTTCTTTCATTCTCCTCCCTCACTTCCTCTTCCTTCTTCCCTCCCTTCCTAACTTCCTAATTTCCTTCTTAACTTCCTAATTTCCTTTCTTCCTAATATTTCTGACTTATTTTCTTTGAAAGAAATTTTCTATTCTTAAAAATAGCTTTTTTCCTTTCATAATTTTTATTTTTGGCCTCTTGTCCTCTCTGTGGAGTGATAGCCTCTAAGTTTGTCTTCAATAGCATTGGGCCGGTTTTATTCAATGTTACTTCTGCTATTTGCTTCCTCCAATGGAGAATTTAATGTTGTTTTGACATGTGGGATTCTCTTGCAGTTTTCTTCTTACTTTAGTTAGTTTCCTGTGTTGCATTCTGCATTTAATCCTATTCCTTATTAAAACCTTGTTTTACGAAGGCCATATCTTTTTGTATCCTTGGGAACACCAGACAACAAGTTACCAGATTTTTTTCCTAATTCTTCTAGAGATCATTTGATTACTTTTTAGAGGTCTATATTGCCTCTGTGTTTTCACACCTTATGACTGACTCTCTTTTTTTGTTGCAGTATTTCTTCATGGATTCCACATTGATTTATTTGTGGTTCATTTGTATTTGAATATGTCGATCTATTCAGGCATGGCATGGTCTGAAAATCAGAGGAGGAGTTATCAGTATATTGTGAAGTATTTAAAGAATTCAGATTCCATTTGGACAAGTGTTCTCAAACGTGGTCTACGGATTCCTAGACTTCTCGATGGGTATGTCTGGGCAGCCTCAGAGGTCAAGAGTAGCACAAGCCCAGACCTGGGTTCTCCCACCACTGAAAACAGAGCAGCTCCACTCTTACTTCATTATGTCAAGTTTCTGCATGAGAATTCATTTTAAGGAAGGGGCTATCTGTTTAACACATTTCTGGAAATTACTGTTTTGATGTATGAGTAATATCACAGGTTAAGTTAGTCACTTTCGGAAGCTCCATTAACTGTTTCAGAATATGAAAAATATGAAAAAATATGAAAGCTGAAGGAAGTAGGGCCCAAGTGAAAACAATGGTTTGCTAGCTGTCTAAAAGAACATAAGGAAAGGGCAAATGACCTAAAAGGAGAAAGAGATGTAAATTACTTTAACAAAAATTAGCCAGCTACCATGAAGAAGTGCTTAACTAAAATGAAGTATGATTTCCATCTGAACTCAGATAATGAGTGGGTCAGCTTAGGGATTGATAAAGTCTTAGCTCCTTTTCTTTCTACTCCCTCCTTTGTACAGGGTCTAAAATAGAGCTTTGTCTCCACTGAATGCACAAGGATGTTGATATTTTCTGTTAAGAGGACACAAGGGCACTGATTGGCTGATAGGAGGGTGGATAACTTGACACTATCCACAGTAGGGGCACTGGTGGACATCAGTGAGACTGAAGTCTCAAAATGGAAGACTAAACCTAAGGGACATCCAGTTCCACTAAGAAAAGAGATTTTCACACAAGAGTGCTTATTATATGATGGGGATTGGGTATATTGAAAATACAAGACTAAATTTTGAATGAAGTGCTAGAATGAACATTAGTGTAGGGTTTGGAAACATGGTGGAGGATGTATAGGGGGTGTGGTGTTGGGAGCTTGATAATTTCCTGTTTAGTTCTTGTAATTGGTTTCTGCTGGGATCAATTTCTATGTTGGAGCAGAAGCTCATATCCTTCAAGCTTTGTTTTCTTCTTCCTCATTATTGTATATTTTATCTTATAGGCATAATCACATGCTTTTGTTAAAAAAAAACAACATTCTTCTCTTTCTGTGCAAAACACTGATTTAAAAACAAAGAATGAATAATTTAACATGCGACATGTACACTTTATATATATATGTTGGGACATGGTTTGTCTGTAGCTAGTTTATGAACTTGTAGTTTTTTATTTTATTTTTTTTTAAAGATTCATTTTATTTACTTATTCTGCCCCCCCCCACCCCCCACCGCTTGTGCTCGCTGTCTGCTCTCTGTGTCTGTTTGCTGCATGTCCTTCTGTGTCTACTTGTCTTCTTATCTTCTCTTTAGGAGGCACTGGGAACTGATCCCGGGACCTTCTGACATGGGAGAGAGGCACTCAATCTCTTGAGCCACTTTAGCTCCCTGGTTTGTTGTGTCTCTCACCATCTCTCCTCTGTGTCTCTTTTTTGTTGCATCATCTTGTTGCGCCAGCTCTCCATGTGGGCCAGCTCTCCGTGCAGGCCAGCTCGCTTTCACCAGGACGCCTCAGGAATGGAACCCAGAATTCTCCATATGGTAGATGGGAGCCTAATTGCTTGAGCCACATCTGCTTCCCAGTTCATGAGCTTTTAGATATGATATAGCTAATGATAGGAAATGACTGAGCTACCTTGAAGGAGTAGGAGATCTGATACCATCTAGAATCAGGGAGCTTAAAGTGCAGCTGCACTGAACAATCACCTGGTTGGGGGGTGCTGGTGGTATTAAAAACACAGTCTCATGGGCCTTACCCCAGATCTTCTAAATCAGAATTTCTAGAGCAAGATGTAGGAGTTTATACTTTAATAAATACTCTGGCTGATTCTGATGTAGAGAGACCAGCACTGTTTCAAAAGATGTAGTTTGGGAACCCCTGATTTAGTACGTAGACAAATGTGATATCGCATCTGCAGAAGAGACAGGGCTAGAGGTTTGAGTGGTAGTCCTGCTCACTCCTGAAACATGAACTTCCATGGGACACCTCCACAATGGGTTCCTTTTAAGCACGTCTCCTATTGATTAGGGCCCAGTGTCACGCTGGCAGTGGTGGATGCCCACAGCAGAATGGCACCTTTCTTGCTCTGCATCAACTTTCCATCTAGACCAGATATTCCATTCTGTTTATCAAGAAAAATCTTCTTCTGCAGACTTCTCAGTCACCTGATCTCTGACTACAGTGCTCAGCTTGTATCCTGGTTTTGGAGGTAAGTGTTCATAGCTCTGTTTTTGCATATACCTGTCAGTGCCTTCTAACCACAGTCTGATAGGTGTCTGAGGGTTATGGATGAGGATCGAGAAGAGGGCCTGCCTCCCTTGCTATATATACTATAGACAATACGACCCATCTCCTGACTAATCTCAGGAGAATGTGAATAAAACAACTCACTAATTCTTTACCCAGAATATCCACATGCATAACAACATTGGATTTCGGACCATCTCACACCTCTTCCCTTTACCTCTGGGTTAGGTATAGCAGATTGCCTACCGAGTATCTCTCTGTTCTTCTTCCTTGCGATCAAACCTTGATTTTATTGGTATGAAAGCTGATTTTGTTTCTAGGCAGTGATCCCATCTGAAAAACTGCTGTCCTCTGCCCTCCTTGATGATGCTTTGGTAAAATTCTACCCAATGAAGTGTAAAGCAGAAATTGTTATGTGGGGCTTCCATAATAGTTACTTAAAAGAGAGCAGACTCATTTCACAGGCTTCTTTTTCTCCCTGCGCTTCCCTTTATATTCTTCCTGAAATATGATGGCTGGTGTGTAGTCATGTTGAAGACATAACTATGAGGGTCTTATTCTCAGGATTGTGGAGCAGAAAGCCAGAAGAAACTTGTGTCCCCTGTGGCTTCATGGAGTTCCCAAAATAGCTGTAGTCTGCTCATGTCTGGACTTTATTATATAGCAGAAAAACTAATTCCTAGTTTGATTAATCCACTGTTTTAGGTTTTCTAGCAATAACTGCTAAGCTAATTCCTAACTATTACAATCTCATAATAACTACATCATACCAGCATTTGGCTAATTTCTGAAGAAGCTTCAGACATTCAAAAGAAATCTCTGAGGTATGTGTGTACCACCATCTGTGCCCCAAATCAAAGTACCACCTCTGGTCAAACCCATACAGATCACTGACCCCATGGTCTTTTAGCTCCAATTGCAGCTTCCAGGTCTCCATACGTATCCAGTCGCCTCTCTCAGTCCTCAGAGTCCTCAGCTCTGGCAATCCTGCTAAGACTCTGCATTCTACCCTTAAGCTTCAACACCCAGCCCTGATATCTTGTGATGGAAAACCCAGGTGTACTATGGGGAGTACCAGAACCTGGTTCCTTGGCTTGGAGGAATTTACTCATAGAACACTGTATCTCACTTGAAGAATGTTCCCTATATACTTCAAAACCTCTGACTAGGAAAATCTAAGGAAAACTTGACTTTTTTTTTCCATAAAGGATGAATGGATTCCACCCCATTTTTAGATTTATGATTTTAGTCACCTTTCCTATATAGCATGCGGCAGTGAGCTGGTAAAATTCAGGCACAGACAACAGCTCCTCTCTCAGGAGTTTGTCAATTACTGTTCATTGCTTGGCTCTTTATGCTTGTTCCTACTTTTCTGGTTTCATACTCTATCTCTAGATATTAGCCTATGGCCATCCATTCAGATTCCCTTTCTCTAGTTTCCTGATCCCACTCCCTTGCTCACCTTTTGTGTTTGTATACTTGGCTGTAGTTCTGGGTAAGGGATGCGTTTTTCTGGGTTTTGCTCCTTAGGGTCTACACTGGTTAGTCTAATCTCCTTCTTTTGCCTCCCCACCAGCAAATGGGACTTAGACACTGTAACAGTGTGGCAGTTTGATATAGTTATGAATTCCAAAAATAGATATTGGATTGTGCTTGTAAACTGGTCTGTTCATCTGGGCATGATTAAGTTATGATTAGGGATTTGATTGGGCCACGTCAGCAGGGCGTTGAGCCCCACCCCTTGGTGGGTGGGGTCTCAGAGATAAAAGACATGGCAAAGGACAGAGTTGGAGTAGTTTTGGTGTTGGAGTTCTGATGAGGAAGGAGAGAGGCCCCGGGAAAAGAGACAAACCATTCACCTGACAGTTCACAGCTGGCCTGTGGAGAGAGGCAAAGCCTAGAGAGCCTCAGAGCCTACAGCTGACCTTGTGGAGGAAACAGAGGAGCTGAGCCTGGAGAGAAACGGAGCCCCGGGAAGAGAGGAACCCAGGAAGCCTGAACCCGGGCAAACGTCGGCAGCTGTCTTGCTCCAAATGTGGCAACAGACTTTGGTGAAGGAAGAAAGTTATGCTTTATGGCCTGGTAACTGTAAGCTTCTACTCTTTCTTAGGAAAAAGCTGCCTGAATGGAGCCTTCTATGCTGTGCATTTTACAGGGTCAGGCCCCATTTTGGAAAGATCTGAGCCTGTCCTATTGGCCTGTGCAGGGGCGGCAGTTCTGCCTAATCTACATATTATATTAGTAAATCCACCTGGCTAATAGAGCTAAAGCCAGGTTTCTCCACTGAGACTTTACTCAGAATAAAGAAAGTTTTGGGCACTCATCTGCTGCTTTCTTTCTTTCTTTTTTTTTTTTTTTAAGATTTTATTTATTTATTCATTTATCTCCCCCTTGCTGCTTGTGCTCGCTGGGTCAGGTAACCACACCGTGCGGGCGGGCTTGCCTTCACCAGGAGGCCCTGGGAACCGAACCCGGGGCCTCCCATATGGTAAACGGGAGCCCTACTGATTGAGCCACAGCCGCTTCCCTCTGCTGCTTTCTTTATCTGTCTTAATGGGTTTACAATTCAGGTGAGAAACAAGGAGTGGCATTTATTTGGGTGTCCTCAACCTCTCCCAAATCCATGACATATGAAGAAATCTTTCCTAATAGTGAAAAATAATTTGAAATCTGAACACAGTATGCAAATTCTAATGCATTATGCAAATATGCACCTCCCTCCATATGCCTACTGAGTTTTTCTAATGCAAAAGGATATGAGACAAACATAAGCCATAAATTGTGTACTTATTTGTACCTTGTTAAATTCACAGCTTGTCTTGCTAATGGTTTGGTACGGTATTGTGAAAAGGTGGCATGATGGTATAGTGGCATTATGGTATGGTCCAAAAACACAGAAGACTAAAAATTGGAGAAACTCAAGTATATCTAACACTCCAGTACTTAATAGTTGAGTGACCTTGGGCATTTTACTTAACATTCAGAGCTTTAGTTTATTTATTTCTTCTTAAAAGAAGATAATAATACCTAACTCAGGTTTGTAGTGATAAAATGAAATAGTATACTTGGAGGACTTGTCATGTAATAGGAACTCAGAAGTATGTTTCCACCTCCTTCTCCAAGGATCCAAAGAAGTAGATCTCCTGAGTTTCACTGTAACTGCATTGTTATACCAAATTTGAATGTTCTCTAAATAATATTTTACCATGTTTAACAAGAAGTTTGGTATATTCTGCTTTACTTCCATTATCTTAGGGTAATTACCCCTTTCAATGTGTGTGTGTGTAATGATTTCCTAAGGCAAAGGAGTAAAAGATATTTATCCACCAAACAAATTAGCTGAATACACTTATTGTCTTTTGTGCATTAAAAATATCATGTGTGAATTTGGAAAACAGATTAAAACTTTGGAGTATAAAAAATCCCTTTAAATTTATCTGAAATTAGGTTGCACTTAGCTGGGTTTCTTTTTATGCTAGTAGCTTACAAATGCTTTAAGTTTGTAATGTCATTTTTTCCTCCAACTTCAGAATGAAAGTAGTTGTATTTAAGGTAACTATGTGTTGAAAATTGCATATGCCATATGGATTTGCAGATCCCTTGCATAAACTTTGCAGTCCTCCATGGGCTCAAATCCCTAGATTGGGAAATACTGCCATTTGGGAGACATGTTGGGGTTGAAAGAGACGAATACAGATCAGGAAATTCAAATCCTTCCCTTGGTCTGATGATGATTTATTTTTCACGACACTGTGCTTCACCACGCTCCAGATGAATCCTCAATATTGGATAATGGGCACCCATTTCAGCACCCTGAAGGCTCAGCATTCAATTGGAGTCAGATGGAAGGGCATTTGTCATATCCTTCTATTTGTCACCACCTGTGCCAGGTATATGGACCCATCAGTGGGCTCGCAATTTGCTGTTTCCTTCTGTGAAAAGTGAGTGGAGCATTATAGAGTGTCAGGTCAAAAGAATGACTTACAAGTACTTTGTGTGTGTGTGTGCACATGTGTAAGAAAGGGGGGAGAAGAATACAGAGAGTTGGGGAGCAATGGTATGTCTTGCTTTGTCTAATTTTGGTCAGTGGAAATGCTGACTGTAAATACTGTTCTTTTTATTAAAATCCAATGTTGGGGCCAATCTGAGAAGTCCATACATCTAAAACCAAAAGAAAATACATCTTCACATGCTGATTATCCTCTCCTATTAGGATCTGGAATAATGAAAATGCTCTAAAAGTGATTGAAGTGTTGAATGCACAACTATATGATTGAACACGTTGGGTAGATTTATGTTTTATTAATATGTATCAATAAAACTGATTTGAAAAAAAAAAAACAACAAAAAAAGAAAAAAACAAAAACAAAATACAAGTCCGACTCATAAACATTAGGAAAAATGTCAATTTTTACTGTTGTTTTCTTGTGAGGATGGAGGAAAGGGTTTCATCAGTGCATACTTTAGAACAAAATTTTCTAAAAGTCCTCTTTTAATATCTTTCTTCCTTAAAGTTCCACTCCATAGCATAGCTGCCTTATTTTTCCCTTTTTTCTTTCTTTTCCCCACCAAGAAAGCTTATCATCTCTTTTATCTCCTTCTCATAATTATGTTAGCATATTCATCCAGATATTCATCTCGACAAAGGCCAGCTGAGGGCAGTCAGCCAAGTGAAAACCTTGTCCTTCGCCACAGCCCTTATCACCCTTGTCCCTTGTATTAGTCAGGGGTGCTGATGCAAAGTACAAGAAAATCTGTTGGCTTTTATAAAGGGTATTTATTTGAGGGTAAAAGCTTACAGTTACAAGGCCCTAAAGAGTCCAACTCAAGATACCATAAGACGGGAAGCGGCTGTGGCTCAATCAGTAGGGCTCCCGTTTACCATATGGGAGGCCCCGGGTTCGGTTCCTGGGGCCTCCTGGTGAAGGCAAGCCCGCCCGCACGGCGTGGTTAGCTGACCCAGCGAGCACAAGCAGCAAGGGGGGGATAAATGAATAAATAAATAAAATCTTTAAAAAAAAAAAAAAAAAAAGATACCATAAGAGGTGTTTTCTCACCAAAGTCTGTTGCCACATGTTGAAGCAAGATGGTTGCCAGTTCTGCGAGGGTTCAGCCTTCCTCTTCCTCTTAAGGCTCTGTGGGCCCAGCTTATTCCGATCTCAGCTGGAGGCTGGAGGACTCCTTTCTTTTCGGGCCTTCTCAGCTCCTCAGGGCTCTGGTCTCTTCAGCTGCAAACTATCAGGTGAATGGCTCATCTCTCCCCAGGGCTTTAGCTGTTTGAGCTGTCTCCTTTCTGTCAGATGGCAGGACTGAAATGACTAAGTTCTCTCCTCTTCTGTGTCTACAGAGCTCTCTTTCTTCCTGTGCCTTCTTCTGTGTGTCTTCTTGAGTGAGTGTCCGTTTATATAGCCTACCAAGAGGGTGGAGAAGCAACCTTGAGTTACACCCTACTGATGTGGTTGAATCAGAGCCCTAATCTTAACATAATTTAATCAAAGACATCTCAGCTGAATCTAATATAATCAAAGGGTATCATGCCCAGAGGAACAGACCAGTTTACAAACTCTCTCTTTTTGGAAATCATAAATAATCTCAAACTGCCACATCCCTCAAGCATGCTATTGGGAGCCTCTGTTCATCTTGCCTAGTTTATTGTAGAACAGCATGATAGAATGGAAAAAGCACTAAATTAGGACTCAGAAGACTTGAGTTTTCTGAGTCTGCCACCAACAAATGGCATGATTTCAATCAGCTTATTTAATACTAAGCCTCATCTTCCTTATTCTAAAATGAGGCTGTCATACCTGCCTTTTCTGCCTCATAGGACTATATGAAGATCAAATTCAATGATGCATGTTATGAAAGTGCTTTAAGAACTGGAAACCACTTTGATGTTTCTATGCGTTCTAGAATACGACTTGGTAGCTAGAGGGGGCTATAGAGTTATGTAGTCCTACTCCTCACTTTAACAATGGGGAAAATAAAACCCAGAAGGTGTCATAACTCACTCTAGGCCCTATAGCTAGGTAGAGGCAAAATCATGTTAAAGCTAGTTTTCCAAGTGGCAGAGCCTAGACTTGAAATGAGTTTCCAACTGTTCAATAATGAACCAAACACAGACTGGTCAATTGGCTTTCAGTGCTGGACCCAATGCTAGCAGATCAAGGATGAAATGAAGGAGCAGAGCCAGAGAGATTGCTGATAGTGGACAAGAAGGTAAAACAACACGAAACAGGTGTTTGTTCGTGTGGGAAAGAGTGATGAGTTTTAACAAGAGGATACAGCATTCATTATCCTACCTGTTCTGAAATGCCATACAAAGATGTGTTTTGTTTGGAGTGTTTATTTTGAATGATTAATTATAATTTATTCACTCAAATTGAACTGCCGAATTCCCAATCTTAATTATGACTCTACACCAGCTGTGAATATGTATCAGAAATTTTTTTACTGAAATGAGAAAATTTCCCCTACCCGTGAGTCTTGAGAATCTTCTTGCCACTGGAGTTTTATTTTAATGAAGCCAGTGATTAAGCAACTGGTAAGATATGGTATCCAGATTCTCACAATCTGCCTGAATGTGTTGTTTATTTTTTAGTGTTGGGTTCTCTACTATTTGATGAATAAACCTCAAATGAGGAAGAAGGACTGCTTGCCTCAGCCTGGCCAGAGCATTCTCTCCTTGTAATGGACAGTGTCATGACAGACCAGATTGTAGGTAGCTGAGGAGCAGGCACTCTCTAGACAGATTGATATGTGCTAGGAATGAAGTTAGCTGTTTTTCTCTTAGAGCTTTTCTTTTGTGTTTTTCCCATTTAAATGTCACATTGTATTTATTCTTAAAGCTTACTCTGTTATTAAGTGATAACCATTTTTCTTAAGCAATTTCTTCAAGGGAAGTTTCATTACTGCTTTCTTTGAAATGATACTCTCCATCTGTTTCTTTTGGCAACTCAAGGAACAATTTCCAGCATCCAATTAAAGTTGTGCAGGCTGACTTTCATTAATATGTCATTAAACATTTCTAATGATTGTGCATTATTTACTTGGAGATTAAAAAATCAAGGTCCCTTGATATCACTTACTGAAACTTTCTAGAGCATACATGTGTTCTGAATCCCCACTTTGGAGGCACCAGTGCCTCTTTATTGTTTTGAAGACAGCAGTTTTTTATGTGAAGGACAGTTGCTTGAAGAGCTCTGAGTTTAGTAGGTGAGAGTAATAAGCTCATTCAGATTCCTACCATGGGCTGTGGGCCAGAATGTATGTAGCCTGCTGTGGTTCAAGTGTGTAACTTTAATACACAGTCATGGTTTAGACTCTATTCTGAAACCCATATGTCTTAAAGCATGTTTTGTCTCATCACATCCCACACTCTTGAACCTATTCTCAGAATGGTCTTAAGTCCATATGAATTTAACTGCTCATTGCCAGACTCGCAACTCAACATAACTAATTTTATTTGACACAAAACTCATTCTGAAAGGGGCCCTTTCTACTATAACATAGTTGGAATTTTCCTGAAAAAGATTTCCACTCACACAGAAGATGGCAAAGGGAGCAGATCTTGAGAATGAAAAGAAATAACATAATCTGTTCCCAGGCAATAGAGGTTTTGAGAGATAGAGATAGAAATGTATTAAGAGGAATAGAGATGGAGAATAGAGAGAGATAGACCTAGAGAGAATATGAATCCTAGATTTGAACCCCCTTTGTATCCAGTCATCCTATTACGGGTGTGTCTTGGAGAAAATGGCTGTTTGGGAAAAGAGCAGAGTTGAGTCTGGGCTATTGGTTGAAAGCTCCAGGAGCCTGTGAGCCCAAGTGGCATGCACCAAGGCAGTACAGCATGTAGCTGTGTCTCCTTGTGCTTTTAGCCTGTTCCCATTGGTAGAAAAGCCTGAACCAAGGAGCCTATGCCTGACAGTGGAAACAGTTATCACAAAGCTGGTGAGTTGCAAGATTTTTATGGAGGTGTTCGTCATTTTGCCATGAATCTGTCCAAGAACCAGTCAGATAGTGCCCAGGTGAAGAAAGCCTTGAGCTGAGTAGTCAACTCCAGGGGTTGGTAGACTTATCTTAGATGTGGTGGAAGGAGAGAAAGGTGTGTGGAAGAAGGAAGAGTAAAAGACCTGTTTCATAGAGAGATGAAGGATTAAAAAATGTGGCTTTGCTCTATGCCCAAAGCTGCTATACAGCAGGGAAATATCTATTGCACAATATTAATTTTATGGGAATTTCCATAAAACAGAAAATTAGAGACATTGCTTTCCACTTCTAGAGAATGATATTTTAATTATTATTTCAGTTGACTTAGAGTATATAAAAATTCCACCAAACAGTAAAATATCAAAAATTCAGTTAACAGAGGTTATGCTAGTATGGAAAAACTGGTGAATCCTAGAAGTCTCTTGGCAGATCTTCTCTTTCCCCTTGGAAGAAAGAGTCCATCCTCATAAGTCAGTGGTCTTTATTTGGAAGCTCTATTCCTGCTTGTTTGGAATGAAACAAATATAGCTAGGGCATTTTTTGGTAGGTAGAAACAAAATTTACAACTCCAGGATCTTAGTAATCCATGGCATTTGTTTAATTAGAATCTCTTTTAACTGCCTGTATTCCCAAACTGAAAATATAATTCCTTAAAAAAAATAAACCATAACAACCATAAAAATTATATATCAGAGAACATAAATTCTCAATTTTAGACTTCAGTAGGAAAAAGGAGTCTTATGGCCTCTCTACTCTTTCATATGACTTATTTTGCAAATCAGTGGTAAAGAGCATCATGAAAAGATCATGACTTTGAAATGATACCAACCAAGGTTTCAATTTTTGCTCCAGCATTTACTAGCAGAATGACCTTGAGCCTCAATTTTCTTATCCATAAAATCTACTTTGTTATAAGGATAAGAAATCTTCTAAATAAAGTTCCTGACACATAATAGTTGATCATTTAATGGTAACTGTTATCAACATACATGTTTTTGTTAATGAGTTGTACTTTTGTGTGTATACATTCAGGTTCTTATGCATTTTGCCATCTTGTTCAGAAATAGCATGGATCATGTTGATAAGCCTTGGAAATCAATCATGTCAACAATGAAATCCTTGTATAATTAAACGGTATAGGATTATAAAACTAACTTATTTTAGACATTGGTTATATAGATATAATTTCACATTCATTTGTATTTATTTATAAGAAGGATATGGAAATTCATTTATAACCTACAGCTTTGGTTTTTTTTAACTTGGGCACAAGGTCTAAAAATTGGATTCAGAGTTATCCAAAACCTGTGGGAAATTATTGGAGAAGACACAGTTAAATAGAATTTTAATTGGAAAAGGAAATGAAAAGATAATTTAGAAAAAGAATGAAGATAAACTGTGTAAAAGCTCTCTGTTGGTAATCAAGTGAAAGAAAACAATAAGATACCATTTCCTACTTAATGAAGTAGTAAAGTGAAGGAAAACAGAAAATTGGAACTTGAAATTCTTAAAATGACAATACTCCAAATTTGAGAAGAGAGTAATGAAAATAATACACTTATTTTTCTTCAGATTGAACACTTTATTTTTAAAGAAGTTTTAGAGTACATAAAAGTACATTGGAAATATAGGGGATTCCCATATAACCCACCCTTTCCCCCTCTCACACTTTCCCCCATTAACAACATTTTTCATTAGTGTGGTACATTCATTACAATTGATGAACACATATTGAAACATTGCTACTAACCATGGTCTATAGTTTACATACATTATGGTTTACCTTTGCATAATTTTATAGGTTTTGGCAAAATGTATAATGGCCTGTATCTGTCATTGCAATATCATGTAGAACAATTCCATTGTCCCCAAAATGCCCCATGTTACACCTATTCTTCCCTCTTCCTTCCCCCAGAAGTTCTGGTGACCACTGTCTTTATTTTTTCTTTTTTTTTTTTTTTGACCACTGTCTTTATATCATTGTTATATATTCTTCCATTACGAGAATAATAATGAGACTACTTTGGTCCATAGTTGCATTCCCCCCTTATGTTTATTCATTCCTTAATCTTGAGGATTGGGGATGGTGATGCCACTCTGCTTCCGAATGAGAGGGGGTTTAGATCCCATGGGACAGATGGATGGAACTGTCTTGCTTGCAGTAATACACTTATTTTTGTTTATGGAAATAGTTCATGTTTTAGGAAAAATATCAAATTGGAAAAATAATTTGATTATATATATCAAATTGTTTATTAGGTTTGACTCAATATCCAACCCCTCCTGGAATTTAGAATAATTTGAGTCAGTGAAAGACTATTGACAATACTTGTTCCTAACAATTTTAGAAGCAGCTTAAATGTTTCAGTTTTGGGGATAGTTCAACAAATCTCAGCAATCCATTTAATGGAATATTAGGAAGCCAGTGAGAAATCATGAAGACCATGAAGCATATGAAAAATTGCTAAAGATAAACTTTTAAAAACAAAAGAAGACATAAAATTTAATGCATACTATGATTAGAAGTACAAACATTTTATAGTTTCCTAGGCTGCTCAAGCAAATACCATGAAAAGGGTTGGGTTAAACAATGGGAATTTATTACAAATAATAAATAAATTCCACATTATGGAATTTATTCACTCCATATTGAGGCTGGGAAAAAGTCCAAATCAAGGCATCATCAAGGTGATGCTTTCTTCCTGAAGACTGTGGTGTTCTGGGGCTGACTGCTGGTGATCCTTGGTCCTTAGCTTGTCACAAGGCAAGGCACATGGCAGCATCTCCTGGTCTCTCCCTTCTCTTCTGGATTCTGTTGATGTTCAGCTTTTTGCTTCCTGTGACTTTCTCCCCTTATGTCTGAATTTCATTCTGCTTATAAAGGACTCCAGAAATAGGATAAGACCCATCCTGGCTAATGTGGGCCATACCATAACTAAGATAACCTCATCAAAATGTCCTTCTTAAAATGGTTTCACACACAGGAATGGATTAAATTCAAGAACATTTTTTTTTCTGGTGTACATACAGCTTCAAACCACCACGCTCCACCCTCTGAACACCAAGAAGACATATTCTTTCTATATGCAAAATACATTCATCCCATTACAATATCCCCAAAGCTTCAAGTCATTTCAGAAACAATGCTTAGTACAAAGTCTCATCAAAATCGGTTATAGGTGTGGTCTGTCTTGGGGCACAATTCCCCTCTGTCTATGGACCCATGAGACCTAGAGAACAAGTTATCTGCTTCTTTTTTTTTTTTTTTTTAATTTTTTTTATTATGGGTAAAAATCAAAATTCTCACAATATATACAAACATTTGCAAAATGATATATAAATATATATGCATATATGTGTATTTGCTTACAAAAATGTTTTTTATATATATATAAATACATATATTTTAAGAGGTGCTTAGATTACCAGTTATCTGCTTCTGATATACAATGAGGGGCAGGTATAGGATAAACATTTCTATTTCAGAGGGAGAAATTGGAAGGAAAACAGGAGTCATGGGCCCCAAACTAATCTGAAACCCAGTAAGACAAACTCCATTAGATTTCAAGGTTGAGAGTCATCTGTAGATCAATGTTTTGTCCTCTGGGCCTGATGAAACAGCATTTCCACCTCTTCTAAGTGCTTGTGCAGCAGCCGTGCTCTCCCTGAACACTGGGGTAAAGACCCCACCCTATCCGAGCATTGGGTTGGGATGGTGGCTAGTCTCCCTGCAATCCCTGGGGAAGAGGCTCCATCTTCTCTGAGCACTGAGGTAGTGGCCGGGCTCTCTGCAAATCCTTGTGCAGAGGCCCCACCATCTCTGAGAATTGGGGTGGCGTCACTCTCCCTGAATGTGGGGTAGAAGGCCTGCCCCCTCCAGCACTGGGGCAGACCCACCCTTTCCACACACATGGGTGGGCCCACTCTCTTGGCCCAAGGTTCTATCCTTGTAGTCATTATTCCATCAATTTGTCCCTAGCTCTGTCTCTTTTAATCTAGGCTGGCAGTGGTTTCACTCATACAGATCTCACAAAATACTACTAATATTGAATTTGTGAAAAGACAGGTAGACTTAGAGGTAGACTTAAGGTCTTCATGAGGCCCCATCATAATTATGAGGCCTCATGGTTAAGTTCAAGGTGAGCTTCCTATGTGCTCTTCTTATCTTCTTCTCAGATCCCCTTTGATTCAACCTGTATTCATACCTGCCACTACCTACTTTCTCTGTTGGTGTTGTATAGTCTTAAGATTTTCTTCATCATGTGCTGTAGTATTCTCAGATCCTATTTTCTTTTTTTGTGTGCTGAAAGGAAATATATGTCCGTATAGCTTTGGGTTTTACTTTTGTGAGAGACAGGCAGGTTATAACCAAAATAACAGTTCCAGAAAGTTAAAACATTTTTGTAGTTATTATTATTTTTTAAAGATTTATTTTATTTATTTCTCCCCACCCCCTCATTGTTTGCACTTGCTGTGTCTGCTAGTCTTCCTTGTTTCTTTAGGAAGCTCTTGGAACTGAACCCGGGACCTCTGATGTGGGAGGGAGGTGCCTAATCACTTGAGCCACCTCTGCTCCCTGCTTTGTTGTGTCTCTCATTGTGTTTTTTTTCTTGTGTCTCCTGTTGTGTCATCTTTTTGTGTCAGCTTGCTGTGCCTGCCCATTGCGTCTGCTCGCTGTCTTCCTTGTCCTCTTTAGGAGGCACCAGGAACCTTCGTTCTCTGCTTTGTTGTATCTCTCATTATGTTTTTTTTTTTTTCTGTCATGTGCCTCTTGTTGCATCAGCTTGCCTCACCTGCCCGTCGCGCCAGCTCACTGTCTTCTTTAGGAAGCACCAGGAATCGAACCAGGGGCCCCCCATGTGGTAGGCGGAGCTCAATCATTTGAACCACATCTGCTTCCCTGTAGTTATGTTTTTAATCTACATTTTCCAAGTTCCCTTTTAACTTGGTAGCTGAAACATCTTTTAGATGGTACTAAAAGTTGCTTTTAGATGATTGAATTCTAGAGTAAGCCATGTAGAAAGGAGCCTGAGATATCTGCTACTACCCAGGTCTGGTAGGGTTTTTTGTCTGTGTTCTAGTTTTTCATTCATTGTCTTCATCCATCCATCTTGAATTCATTTTGAACCTCACAATATTCCATATTGAATCTCACAACATGCTAGTTAGAAATGAATAAAAGACAATTCCTGTTCTTGATGAGCTCACAGGCCTAATAGAGGAAGTCGAGAATTAAAGGAGAAATTTATAGTTTAATGTGATGAATACAATAAAATGATCCACAAAATGAAGAGGCAGCACATTGGACAGAGGGAATAACTCCAGGGAAGGCTTCAGGCAGAAGATGACATCTGAGCTATGTCTGAAAAGTGGAAAACATTTTTCCCACAAGAAGACAAGAAAGTACAGGGAAATTCCAGGTAGAAGAAACAGTACATGCAAACTCACAGATATAACACAGTGTGGCATGGTAGGACAATAGCAAGAGATAAGCTGAGTGAACAGAAGTCTCATCATAGAACAACTTTAAGTGTCTTGCTAAAGAGCTTGGATTTGATTCTTTAGGGAATGAGGAGCCTATGAGAGATTTCAAGAGAGGAAGATGTGTTCCTATTTGTGCTTTAGAAAAATGGATTGACACTAAGCAAGACTAGAGGCATGGAAAACAGTTATGAAAATGCCCAAGCAAGAAAGATGGGTATAGACATTATTGGTTGGGATGGAGAGAGAACACAGATCGAAAAATATTTAGGAGGTACAACTGACGGGAACTGGTTTTTGTGGTATGGGGATGGTAAGAAAGAGAAAGGAGTTAAGGACCATTTCCTGGTCTGGCGTGGGCAACTCAGTGACTTTTGTAACCATAGTGAGAGGTACTGGAGAGATAAGGACCTTGCGTTAAATAGGTCTCCAGTTTAGGCTGCTATAATAAAGACCTCAAAATATAGTTGATTTAAAAAAGATAAAATGTGTTATTCTTTCCTAATGATGTCAGGATAGGTGGTCCAGGCAATTCTAAACTCATGGAGACCTAGGTTCCTTCTATCTTGTGGGTCATTCTCAAAATGTGGTTTCCTTGTCAAGATCCAAAATGACTGTTCCAGCTTCGTCTGTCATGGACACATACTGTGTACATACCTCCCATTTAAGGGCATGGTTTAGAAGCTGAACTCATCATTTCTGCTTACATCCATTCTACTCACACCCACGGGCCAATCTTAATCACAAGGCCACCTTGAAACGAGGGAGGCTGGGAAATGTCTTTATTTTGGATGACTATACGTTCAGTTAAAATTCTGGTGTTATGTAATTAAAGGAAGAAGGGACAAATGGATACTAGAGGACAACCAGCAGTGTTTGCCACATATATGTTGAGTTTCAAGTGCCAGTGGGATATCCAAGTGGAAATGTATTTGAAAAACATAGGCCCAGAGATCAGGAGAAGAGTCTGAGCTAAAGGTAAGGGATTTGCATTCTCTTCCCATGGCAGAGATGGCCGATTCTCCCCTAGAATTCACCCTCCCCATCTTCCTATTAGTACTATGAATTTTAGGAGGGCAAATGACTGCTAAGCTAGAGAATTGATTTACCAGCCTCCCCTGCAGATAGGTATGGCCGTATGATGAAGGAATGGACTTTTCAATGAAAATCATTGGGTTTTTCTATTTTAGAGTTTCCTGAGATCCTAAATGGGGCAGGAAGAGAGAGCCTGAGTTAGCACACTGGAGCAGTAGGGGAGGGAGAGTGTTGGCAAGCCGAGGTCTTGAGCAGATTGGCCCGATGTTTCAAACGTTCACATTTAAATTACTTTTCTTTAACTTCCTTAGTTATCTTTTCAACTATCAGATTAAAAAGGGCTTAAAGTTATAGATTTACATGATTTCCATTTAACCAAAAGCAGTGCCCTTCTGTTTGAAGACAATTCTTTAACTGTTGCTAAAATAAAACCAACTAGGGAAATAATTTCATCCTTCATTTCCTTCTGCTTTGTTCTGTAGTTATGTATGTGACAGTTTCTGCCATTAAATTTCTAGTTCTTAGACCTATGTCTTCTTTCATTCATCTTTGTACCTCTATGTTTGTCATGATGTACGTTCTGTATAAATATATCTTGAAGTGAATAAAACAAACATTGCCCCTGACTCAATCAGCTGGCCAAAGTAGCAGCCCTCCTTGCTTACCTTTTTCCTCATTTCTACCTCCACTGCCATCATAAGGTGATTTGTGTAAAAAAAGCAAAACTGGAGATATTTAAAAGACCAAGAGAAAGCAGAAAGCTGCTTAAGAAGTTGCTTTGAGTCTGCAGGAGGGATGCATAACAGGAGGTGAAATAATGGGTTTATACACTGCATGGTAAGTGTAATAAACTCCAAGCTGGGAGGACAGCAAGGGTGCTCTGTGTGGGTTAATTGGTGCCCTGCTTACACTGGAGAGAGAAATAAATTTTCAACCACATCAAAGTCTTTTTCCAGAAAAAAAAAATGCTCATTAAAAATGCCATTTCCAGAAACCCTGGCAGCCAGACAATGAAAAATCCCCTCTGTTTGGCATGCTACTTCCCTCAAACTTTGAACTATTTGCCTTTAGAAGAACAAAGAAAGTATGTAGGTAATATATTTGAATTTAACTTCTTAGAAAGTGGAGTGATTTAGTTAAAGTTAGCTTACATCTATCTGAGGCTTACCAAAGCCTCAAAATTTATTACCTAGGAATGTGTAAAAATTCACCCTTAGCTACACCTCCATCCCATTCATATGAAATGTTTACGGCATAGTTTATGGATGCATCCAAAAGTGTCTTACACTTGATGGGAAAAATGCAGAGAAAAGGCAGATTAGCTTCTGAAGCATTTAATCCTGGTGGTTCATGGATTTTTTTACCATCTACCTCATTTATCCCAAGACTGTATATCATTTAAAGAAACATCTTATTCATGAAAATTTTTTTTATTTTGGAATAATTTTAGACTTACAGAGATGTTACAAAGATATTAAAGAGAATTCTCATATATCCTTCACCCAGCTTCCTCTAAAGTTATAATTCCATGTAACTATGATACGTCTGTCAAAACTAAATGTCCTTTTGGGGTTCCAGAACTCAATCCTGGTTACCACATTGCTTTTAGAACTTATTCACTTATATTTATTTATCTGCTATTAAGGACAGTGCCTGGTAGGTGTTCAGTATATTTGCTGAGAGAACAAACTGGAGAGAACAACTCGAATTTAAGTCGGATAATTAGGAGGGGATCCAGGGTGGAAACGATGGGGGTATCTGCTGCACAAAGGTCAGGTTGGACAATGATTAAACCGCAGGTGCTGGACCTGGCAATCGGCGGATCATTGCAGACTTTTGTCTCCATAGTTTCAATTGAGTGTTGAGGGCAGCAGCAAGCTTCAGCGGGCTGAATAGGGAATAGGAAGATGTGCCAGTGCATGTAGACAAGTTTTTCAAGCAGTTTGTCAGTGAAGGCAAAGGCAGAAAAAGTGCAGAGATTGAGGGAGAGTGAAGGTCATGAAAGGAATTTTAGGAAAGGGAACGGTGTGATGGTTTGTAGTCTGAGGAAAGGGAGCCTGTGAAAAGGGAGAGAAGGAAGACCTAATAAAGAAGAAATGCATTGCTGAAGTAATGCTTGGGAGAAATCGGGGGACCTGTGGTTTGAAGTCTAAGTGGAGTTGCTATCCTTTGGAAAGGAGGAGATAAACTTAGGAAATAAGAAGAAAGGAGGAATATTTGGGTGAATATCATTGATCTATATGCCCAGTTTTCCTTCTTTCTTCCTTGTCTAGGTTTGATGGCTTTTGATTTTTAAAGGAAGCAGAAAGATCATCCCCTGAGAGTGAGGGAAGCAGGATTGGATTATAATAGGGGCTCCCAGAGAGTGATCAAAATTTTGGAATATCTTCTATGGGGTAAAGAAAATGAAGTCAACCGAGAATGAAAGAAAAGAATTACAGAGCAGCACTGAGGGCTCAGAGATAATCAGCTTGTTATATTTTGAGTCTGGAACTAATGACACATTGGTGCCACTCTTAGGCTGCCAGACTCCCTAAGGGCAGGCTAGCCTTTTAAATTTCATTTTTCCATTTCCTTTGCTGTTACTGCATCATTGGTCAAATATTTTGTCCCAGAGTTCAATAACAGGACTCATTGAAATAATGAATAACTTTTGGTTTGTGTTGTGACTTCACAGAGTAACCTGGACATGTTAACAACAGACTTTTTCTATTTTGCCTAGAGTAAATAATTCTAGAAATATTTAGAATTTCTAGATATATTTAGAAAAATAATAACTGGAATTAGAATTTCATGAGCACATATCTGTTGTAATGTTGAACTAGACATTTTATATATTTCTGTGAGGTATCTCCGTTTCTATTGTGGGAGCTGAGATGTAGAGAGATTCATTCTTCAACAAATATCTACTAAGCATTCTCCATGTGTCAGGTTTCATTTGAGGCAAATGGGATACATCAATGAATTATCTAGATAAAGATTTTTGACCTGTGAAGTCACATGTTAGCAGAAAGCTTAAGTGGGTAAGTGATTAGTCTAAGGGCACACACATAATATGTGGCTGCAGTGACCTTTACTAATTTTTGTCTGTCCTGTGTCCATTCCAGTTTCTTTCTTTCTTTTTTTTAGTATAGGAATTTTAACTTTATTTTTAGAGAAGTTTTAGAAGTTTTAGATTTACATTTATAGAAAATTACACTGAAACTTTAGGAAATTCCCATATCCTTCCCATACATTTGTAGTTACCCCTATTATTGACATCTTAGAGTGTTGTTACAATTGATGAACCAATATTGAAGCATTGCTACTAGCCAAAGTCTGTAGCTTGCATTATAGTTTACACTTTGCGCTATACAGTTCCATAGGGCTTGACAAATGCGTAATGTCATGCATCTGTCATTGTAGTATTATATAGGAGAATCTCACCATCTCAGATATGCCCTGTTCTACCCATTCATTCCAGTTTCTTTTGGTAATCTTTTGGGGGGGAATTTGTCACTTTTTCCCTATTTGATACAATTTTGTAGGACTGTTAATCAAAGCATTCTGTTTTTCTCTAGAGACTATGCATATGATACCATATAGGCCAACTGAATGATTTTTTCCCCTTGAAATATCAATCCAATACAGAGAGAATAAAGTATTGAGGTTCATTGAAACTCACCCACCCTTCTGGTTTCCTTAACACTTTCTTGAACTGAGATCCCCTATGTGTCTATGGTTTATACACTTTCTGAGACTGATTTACTAGCTTTTCCTTCAATTCTGAAAGCTCCCTCATAGCATTCCATCAGCAGGCACAGCAGCATCTTCTTCGTCATCGTTTTTGCTTGTTAGCCTTGCTTAGTTTCTGTTGTTTGCCATCAAGGGACGCAGATTTGTTTGATTTCAGAATCAATCCTTTAACTACACTAAGCTTCATTAGCATGCATTCTACAACATATGGGAATTCCTGACATACTGTTCCAGAGATTTTTTTTTATTATTAATATACATATTCTAATTTAAAAGTTTCCTGGATCTAGACAGAGCTGGACACCAACTCATCTGTGTTTCTTGATTTTGAGCATGACTTAGAAAAGATGAACCCTGCTTCATTTCTTTTGGGATGTAGAACAGACTAGACAGGGTACCAAATTAGCTGTTACCCAGTTGGCCCTCCCACCAAGGTGAATTACTTTGAGGAATTTGCAGTGGTCCCAGGGCAATGACATCTGCTTGTTGTGACATTATTCTAGCCCCACGGTCCAGTCAACAGCTCTGGCCACTTCTGGGACCATACATTGCTAGAACCTTAAATTGTTGGCTCTGTCCATCAGTGTTCAGCAGATCTTATGAGCACAGGAGGAGTGGCTGGCATTGCTGTGTCACTTGCAGGGATCATTTTATATTTGTGGAAACATGGAAATGCTGTCCCTATTCTCCCTTCAGGACTGCAACATTGTTCAAGCACGAGGGCACCATTCTAATTGTAATCATCACAAGTGACTCTCCCAGAGACAACCTGGGGTTGCTGACTACTGATGTGGAATTCGCTTCTTGCCTGTTTTTTTTTTTTTTACCGGGAGGTCCCGGGGATCGAACCCGGGTCCCTCCATATGGGAGACGGACGCCCAACCAGTTGAGCCACATCCGACCCCTTGCCTGTTTCTTTTTGCTTGGTGTGAACTCCTGGATGCTGGCCCAGACTTCTTTCTCAGGATTCTCTTCGTGGTTGCTTCCTCATGCCTTTCTTAGGAGTTTCAGGCTTAGAACTTAGTTCTACCCTCAGGATTTCTTTTTCTCATCTCTTTTACCCAAGAGCTAATCTATGCCCTGTGTATGCAGAGACTATACCTTTTAACTCTTGCCTACCTAACTTCTGATCCTGCCTCTCCTGGATTTCCCTACTAAGTGCCACCAAAGACACAATGCTACCACTTAATGACTCTCTGTAGGAGTGGTGGTGGGGGAAACACTCCTAACATTGGTGGAGTCCAGGGTAAGGGTACAAATAACTGCACAATACTATGATATCTAAATATTTATACATTATACTTCAAGCTGACACACTGTTACATAAAATATCTTCTATCCACCACTCTTGACTAATACAGTGACATGGAAGGTCAGTTCTTTTTGGGTTTCTCAGAGTTCCATTCCTGAATATAGCAGTATGGAGGACCCTGCCTCCAGCCTATATTCTGGATCTCCCTTTTCTTCTCACTCTGGCTCTGTCCTATACAATAAGGGACCTTGTGTGCATGTGTGGATATCCCAGACCATATGTATAAGCTCTATCCATTATACCACAAATGGCTCTTCCTTGGCCATTCCTGGGGCCTAGAAATGTGCTTCTCATTGGAGTGGTCCATCCTTCTGTCCTTGGAAAGAGGCCAACTCTGGCTCTGGAAGTGGGCTCAGGGCCATTTTGGCAGGGAATTCTGGCTCCAGGTACAAGAAGCATGGTCTCAGTGGGGAGATGCAGACTGTAGATGGGCACATACCTTTGCCATACCCCATGAGCAAGGGCATGGTCAGGGAAGGGCAAGGGACTTTTTGCCCTTTTGTCATGGTAAAGGTATACCCAGTCTCATTCTTCTGTAATGCTGGCTGTGTATGCAAGCTAAGCCATATTCTTCATCTTTACAGGACACATTTGACCATGGATGGAGTGGCGGTGAAGATAATGGTTATTTATATACTCAAGATATGGGGAAAATGTAAAATACAGTGTTTTTCACCTGCTTTTCAGAAGGCAATGAACATGATAGGAATCCCATTGTCTCTGGTCCCTGAGGTACTCATGTAGGTAATATAACTAACTGTTTCAAAATAGTACTATGGACTAACATGGCAAGTGCAAATGAGAAACAGCTCAGATATCACATGCATGGGAAAAAGCAACACAGGGCCCAAACCATCAATGGATGTTTCACTCTTAATTCCACACAAGAATTAATGACAACATGCCATATAGCTACTTTGTCCTTATTCAGTTCAACAAACATTTGTTGAAAATCTATTTTGTTTTGAATTCTAACTGGAAGGCAAGAGAGGAAGGAGATAAAATATGAGTTGTATCTCAAGGGATAAGTAGGACTTGGTGAACATATTGGAAGAATGTCCTTAAGAGGCAAGTTTCCTTGTCTGTAAAATGGAGATAATGATAATATTTACCTTATAGGTCTTTTATGAAGATTTTATATAAACACGAATATGGCTCATACTCAACAAATGCTAGCTATTCCTGTTATTTTTTCTGGGGAGAACAAGGCAAAGAGAGTGGAATGTGAACATGATGACTTCTTTGAAGAACAGGGAGAAGGTTTGTATTCTTAAAGTACAGTGTGCACAAGAGGAGTGACTAGAGATTAGTCTAAAAAGCTAACTGAAACCAGCTTGTGTGTTTGAAGAAGAGTTTACATATTGCACCTCAGGCAAAGGGACTTGCTGAGGGTCTCGATGAAAGGACTACCATGATATTTCCAATTTTAGAAAAAATTCACTCTTGTGGCATCATAGAAAATGGTTTGGAGATGGAAAAGACTGCAATCAGGATAATCTGCAATAATGCAGGTAATAAATGAGAGGGACTTGAACTTGGTGTGAAGGGTTAGTAGGGATGAGTGACAAAGATACTTGGAAGTTTTGGGTTTTTGCAGCACCATCAATGGAGAGATTATCAACTGAGATGGGATGACAAAAAAGGAAAAGATTTGTAGGGCTTCTATAAGTTGAGACATGGAAAACAGGCAGCGGAGATGCCCCCCTGGCAGTTGGTAACAGGGAGTTCAGAGTGGAAATACATATTTGGAGTTTTCTTTCCTTGGATGATAGCTGGGGCCAGTGAGTGTCATATATGATATGATATGTGATAGAAGAGGCCTAAAGACATTAAATACAAAGGATGTGCAAAGGAAGAAGGAGCAGGAAAGGAGAAAACAAAGGAAAATCATTAGAATATAAGAGGAGAAGCAGAAAGAAGATCTGTAAGAAGGGGAGGTCAAGATTGTAAAGTGCCACAGGTGAGATGCTTGAGGAGATAAAGATGGAAAGTGGCCACTGATTTGGCAGTTGAGAGGTCATTGGTAATCTTAGGTTGAAAATTGAGTAAGTGGTAACAAGAGGAAACAGCCGTTTACATCTTATGATTGTGAGTTTGGGGGCATTTTCCTTGGCCAGATTTGTACATATATATTATGACTTTCATAAAAACAAAAATAAAACCTTATGTATATGTGCATGAACATATTAATATATATTTTTATCTCATAGAGATATGGAAAAATACATACTATGTGGTTATCAGTGTTTGCCTCCAGATAATGGGGTTTAGAAGAGTGATGGAAGGATATTAGAAACATTTTCTTCATATAACTTTGTATGGTTTCAGGGTTTATAAGTATTTCTTTTGTAATAAAAAGTATTTAAATTGTGCCATTTATTAATGATTGGTAACTTGAAAAATTAGATTCATGCCTACCAAAAATAAGATGAATAGCAAAAAATAATAATTAATAAAATGTTGAATATAAATAAACCACACAAGAAAATAGAATGAATATGCATTAAAACTCTGATTACTTTCTAAGCTCGGAAAAAATAAAGATATCTCAAAGGAACATATTCTTACTAGGTAAAATGTAAAAAAATTAAAGTTAATTAAAAAACCCTCATAATTAAACATAGATGAGGCCAACATTAGATTGGTGGAAACACAGCAAATATAACAGAAAGTCTGGTATCTATTACACAGTATCAGGAACATGCGGGCTAATATCAGATAGGTGAGAGCTTCCAGCAAGTTCTAGTACACAGTGTCTGAAACCCCTCCATTTTCTCTCTCCTTTGAAAGTGGATTGGGGCGGGAGAGTGTGAGAAGTGACCCCTGAGTGTACTTCCTGTGCGCATGCTTTAGTACAAGAGAGCGATTGTCTTTTCCTACTGGACTCATGCTCCGTCAGAGTCAGGGGTTTTTACTTTGCAGAATGCCAGGTTGATCTTGCTCCCTCTCTGAACCTCTAAGCATTTAAAAGCCAAATGCCTCCTCTCAGAATCTTCTCAACTTTCCAACCCCCCTTGGCTGGAAAATACTAAAACAAAACACTCGTTTCACTGAACAACCTCAAGCCACCTTTTAGGAGTTATTGACAAACCGGTTACACTGTCCCTTGGCTTAGGATGAGCTTTTCCAGCCATTTTAGATGAAACCGGTATTTTATCCTGGCCACTGAAATCATGGTAAAGGAGAACTTCCAAAACATTTTAAAAAGAGACCAAAGACTTGATGATTTCAAGGCTCAAATGCTGAAGCATACATCTCCGGAGCAGTATTCAAAGGGACCTTCCAGCATGCTTTCTCTGTGGAATTTTTTTACATTATCATGCCAGTGGCTGAGAAGGGATGGACAATAAAACATACCCAGGGCTATTTTGTTTGAACGATTTGGTACACTCCAGAATTATTTATTTTGCTTATGCAAACACTTCAATGTGGTCCCTGCCTCGGTTGCAACCTATTTCAAATTAATGCCATGAAAATAATGGTTTTACTGAAGTTTACTAATGCATACAGTTTGTGACCTTGTGAATTTAAGTCCATTAATTCCTTCGTTTCTTCACCTAGCAAATATTTATTGGGTGCCTTCTATATGCTAGATCTATGATGTAAAATTTACAGAGCTCATTTTGCTATGCTTTAAAACATCTTTTTTTGAGATATAATTCAATTATCATAAAATTCATTCATATAAATAAGTTTTTAGTATATTCACAGTTGTGCGACCGTAACCACAATCTAAGTTTAAGAACATTTTCATTACCCCAAAAAGAAATTCTGTAGCCATCAGCAGGTTACTTCAAATCCTCTCCCCACTTCCCTAGCCCTAGGACATGCTGTTCTACTTTCTGACCCTATGCATTTGCCTATTTGGGACACTTGGTATAAATGGAATCATATACTATGTGGTCTTTTGTATCTGGTTTCTTTCACTTAGCATAACATTTACAAGGCTCATGCATGTTATAGTATATATCAGAACTTCGTTCCTTTTCATGTCCAAATAATACTCTAATGTACAGATATACCATATTTATTTATCCAGTAAGCAGTTAAGGGGCACGTGGGTTGTTTCCGCTTTTGTCTATTATAAATAATGCTGCTATGAACATTCATGTATACGTTTTTCTGTGGCTATATGCTTTCATTTCTCTTGGATATAAACTTAGAAGAGGAATTTTTGGGTCATATGATAGCCCCATGTTTAACATGTTGAGGAACTGCCACACTGGTTTCCTTAGTGGCTGCACCATTTTATATTACCATCAGCGATCTATGAGGGTTCCATTTTCTCCACACCCTTGCCAACACTTGCTGTTAACTGTCTTTCTCAGTATAGATTTCCTAGATTTTGCTACTTTTATGATAAGTGTATGGTATTTACAACCTTTTGGATTGTCATAATAGGATTTTACAAATAATAAAATTGTCTACTTTGATATTGTATTTCAGTGGAATGTTTTATCTTATAAAGCTTTAATCTTTGTAAAATAAAATGCATTATAAGGACCTCTGCATCAAAACAAAGTAGACTGTGTGAGATAAAGCAACTCTGAATGAACTCTGTGAATGAAAATTAATTTGTACATGAACGAGAAACCTCTGACACAGCGAGCTCTCGATGTTCTGAGAACAGGGGCTGTTTGACGAAGCCGCAGCCAGGCCTGCAGAGCTGTTTGCCTTGTTGCCATGTGAGACTACAAGGGGCCAACACAGCCTCTCAAAAGGCTTCCTCTTGAAAAATGAAAACTATGATTGGCAGGAGTGAGCAAAAATGCCAAGAGTGAGGGCAGAACTGGCCCTCTTTTCTAAGATGGAATAATGACCTCAGGATTAGGACATGAAAACAAGAGCCCTCTGGGTTGCTAGTGTTGGATATACCAGGTATGCTTTGTTCTAGGCTAGCAGTCTTTTAATGCAGGTAACACCTGGAGGAAGGATTGGGAGTCAAACCTGTTGACCTCTGCAAGCAGTTTATTGTCAGCCTGTCCAGAAACACTCTGACAGCAGAGTTCTAATCCTACCAGGCCTCATTTCCCTACCAACCCTGACCACTCCTCAAAATGCGAGCTCTCATTACCTAGTCTTTTCCCTACTTGTTTTCATTCTGATATTGTTGTGGTGTCCTCTTCCTTGACCCAAGTCCACATAGCTCTTCTCTTCCCACCCCTTGCCTCTGTGCCCTCTGGAACATTCACTCCATACTAAGCTTTGCTATCTTCATTTTCTTTACTGAAAAACTCTTCCACCTCCCACCTTAATTGAAATGGGCCCTCATGTGTGGATTTGTCTCTTCCTCTAGAACTGTCTCAAGTAGAGACTTCTCATTCATCCAAGTCTCAGGACTATATAGTTCAACATTCTCCTCTATTCCATGGCATTTACAACCAATTTTTCTTCCACTTCCATGGGGAATATTTCCTTTTGTGAAGTTCATTCTATCCAGATAAACCATCCACTAACTCCAGATTATTGATATCATCTGTGACTGCTGATCCCATGACCATATTCATGGACTGACTTGGTACTTGATTCAGTCCTCTCTCTACCCAGATCCTTGGCATTGTTTGGTTAAATACCATGTCCATGTGGACAATATCCCAGGACCCTATCCTCACAGTTCTTTGACATTTTAAACACCAGTGTCTCCAGGCACCCATTTTGAGGCAGGCTAGTAGATTAGGGAATCAATAGATGGATCTGGAACCTGGCAGAAAGCCCACGTGGCCATGGATACCCTACAAGGTGGCTGCTGGAAGAACCTTGCGAGAACCCCCATTCAGAACAGGATTTACTCTGGAATCAAGGAGAAGCCCCGGGTATTCTCCAGGGCCTTATCGTTGGGCCATCCCAGGGGATTGAGGGGTGGGGTAATCAATCAAAACAGCAAACAACTGGGATTCCTCTCCTGACATTAGCAAAGGGGCGGAATAATTCATGGTTTAAAAAGCAAGCACGGAATCCAAACCTCCCCGTTCTTGCCTTTTCTCCCCCCCTGCCACCCATCAGCACACAAGTAAACCTGGGGATTTGTAATCTGTAATGGGCATTGTAGTTGGCAAATCAGCCCTCTTTACCTCTTTTCAGCCCCTTTCCTTTCCACCTGGGACTCATCATCTGTTATTTTCTCCCATTTCTCTTCTCTCAGTCCCTTAATAAATTACTGGCCTAACTAAACGGGCTTGCACTTAAAATTTATTTTTTGTAGCTTAGCCAAGAACCTAGAGAAAATCCGGCAACACTTTCAGTGCTACATCTTAGTCTTAGGACCATATAAAATGTACCCATCTCTTAAATTTTATATTCTAATAACTCATTGTTTGACCATAATCTCCTATTCATGTTGCTCACTCTCTTACTAGTTTTACACCTGTTCTTTGCTCTTATTCTTGACTGTTTTTATTCTATTCTGTAAGTATGGAATAGTGGGAAAAAGTGAGGCTTTGGTTACATTTTGCTGGGTTTAAGCCCACATTTACTGTTCATTAGCTGTCTTTATTTTTGTTTTTTTTTTAGGAGGTACCAGAGATTGAACCCAGGACCTTGTACATGGGAAGCAGGTGTTTAACTATTGAGCTACATCTGCTCCCCAGCTGTCTTTATTTTTATCATCTTAGTTGATTAGAGTTCTTTGAATAATATATTGTCAAGAAAGATCAATTTTGGGCCTTTGCATACCCGAGAATGCATTTTGGTCACTTTCACACATGTAAAGTTGTCTGTATATAGGTTTCTTTTTCTTGTCTTTTCTCGCCCAGAATTCAGAACAACATTGCTTTACAAGGGCTTAGTGTTGTGGAGGAGTATCTAGGGCCAGACTGAGTTTTCTTTCTTGGTACTCCAGGAGACGCTTAATAGTGTTTTCCCATCTAATTCTTCTGGTTCCTTTGAGAATACTCTTTCAGTTCTGTTGAGCTTGTCAATCATGATTCCATGCACAACACCCCCCCACCCCCCGCAAGGGTGGGCATGTAACCCAGGTTGGTCAGAGTGCTGCATCTACTGGCTGCTTCTTAGAAGGGAACCTGACTAAACTAGAGCCAATCAGAGTCTTCCCTGGGATTGATATGATAAGTTGGAGGACATAACTTTCTGCTAGGTTGGGAATGTGAGTCTGGGGCTACTGGTAGCTCTACTGAGACAGAAAGAGAGAGAGAAACACAAAAGAGAGAAATGCTGATGAGATAACTTGGAGCCTTGATTCCACGGACTTTGAAGCCAAATTCATCATGAACTTCAGAAATTACAAGAATCAATACAATTCTTGCTTTTACTTAAGCTAGTTTGAGTTGAGCTTCTTTCACTTGCAGCTGTCAGAGTTTTGCCAGTAGTGATGAATCCATTTCTGCCCCCTTTAGCTATTTTTAAGATTCTTCTCCTATCCATGAAATTAAAAAAATGTTTGCAGAGTATGTTTCAGTCCAGGTATCTCTTTAGTAGGTTTGCCTGAATCTGTAGAATCCGAATCAGAAAGGCTTTTTTCTATTTGTTATTTTTTTCATATGTTGAATATCTAGACTCTAAAAATTCGAGATCTTTCTTGACATTTCATCTGGCTGATCTTTTCATTTGTGGTCTGTAAAAGCTTCCAATCTTGTTCTCTATATCACTGATTTGATTTTCTACATTGTATATTCTGGTCTTGACTACTTCCAATGATATTTTGCCTGCTACTATATTGTTCACTTCCCTAGGTTATTTATTTTGAAATTTCTGTCTATTTCTTGTCCTTAATTTTGGTTCTATACCTTTAATGATTCTATTTTTTCTTAAACAGAAGCATGAAGAAATTTACCTGAAGTTCTTTTTTCCCTATTACAAATCTTTTCCAAATACTTATGTCTCTTCTGTAGAATATTTTGGAGGCCCCTATTTAATTCTGACATCTTCTTGAAAAAGAAGCTTATCTGCCCCTATAGGCCTCTCCTTAATCAAGTGTTTAACATGAACAGGGTGGGTGACTTATCCTTGGATCTCCTCCCTATAAATCTCATTGCTATTAGTTTTTAAAATTTTTTTTAATTTAAAGACTTTAAACTGGAGGACTGACTGTTGCATGTTTGCATTGCCTGCTGATTAAGGTGAGTGAAGAAGGAGCAGAATCCTGGACCATCACATGCAAGACTTAATGTTTATCTTGCTATTTCTTTGAAGCTGTTGTGCCGGATGCTAACTGTTTATGCCCATCTCTTCATGTGCCATGGCCATGTCTACCTTCCATTCTTGCTCTGCTGCCCAATGCCTCAAAAAGAAGCCTTGCCCGACGGGGGAGAAGCGCTGCTCTTTCAGAGAAGGCTTGCCACTTCTCTTGCTTGGCATTACAACAGCATCCTACCTGGGGTCTCCTAAAACAGCTACGCTTGAATGTTGCTGACCCATGGCTACCAACACCATTCCAAGGCGTGCTTCCCTTTTACCCAGTGCTACCCTCACCCCAGCCCCTGCTCCTCTACATCTGTATCAGTGGGCTTCTGCCAGGATAGCCTACTAACTTCTTCCTCATTAGAGGGTCTTGAGCATTGTCTCTAGTTGTTTTCTTTCCATCTGGGTTCATCAGAATCTTTCAGAAGCCACACAAACGAATCCTTTCTCAGTTCTTAGCATCTATGCAATTTCCTCCCATTTTCATATTCCTTTTCTACTTCCCATGGAATTTTGGGGGGTAGAGGAAAGTTAGGCCCAGTTTTTCCAAGTATCTCTTAAATCTGTCCCCTTTCTTCCATCTGCTGTGTTATTGCCTTATCTCATATCTAATGATCGCTAACTCTATTGCAAGAGCCCCCCTCTGGATTTTCCTAGCTCTCTTTTGGCTCTGCTCTCCTAGTGTTGGTATTCAGTCGAACAGTGGCTTGGCTCCTAGGAGATATTTAATTGTATTAGAACTGTGCTCAATTTCAAGTAATCCAAAATGTACTGTAGCTTGAGCAGATAAGAAGCAGCCCAGGGGTGGTCAGTGGAGGGCTAGTAGGAGGGCTCAGCGATACCATTAAGCCCAGGCTCCTCCTACCTTCCTGCCCTACCATCTTCAGTGCTGTTTGCTGTACCCCCAGGCTGTGTGTGCATTGGAGGTGGGGGCAGAAGAGGCATTACCAGAGATTTCTGCTTCTATTTTATTGACTAGAAGTGTGTCTCATGGCCATTCCTAGGAACAGGAAGTGTGGACAGTGAGTCTAGCTTTTACAGACTCTATGGCAGAATCAGGCAAGGAAGAAATGGTTTGAAAAAAGAGGTGAGAAAGCTGAACTCTGGTATCTGCCACATTGTTCACCCCCAGGATATTCTGGTCAGTGGTAAAAATAATGGTAAGATATGGCTACTGTCCTAGCCCCACACTCAGAAGTTTGCTTTTATGCAGAGGGAGGAAAAGGGAGTGGGGAGTGGCTCTAAGTAAGTGTTTTTCATTTTTTGCCTGTTCTACCCCCCTCAAAATCTCGGTCTAAATTAGGGGATGGAATATTAGTGGTTTCCTCCCAATTTCCTCCACTTTATCCCACCACACTACATAATTTTCTGAGAAGAACAATGAAATGTGGATTTCTGATATCTCATTTCAGTAGTTGTTGGAGTTTGCACTATGAGGTTGTTGGAACTTTACCCTGGATTTTTCCTGGTTTATTTTATGCGATAATTGTGTTTCCTTTTTTTAAAAAAATTTAAAATTATAGTCTCTTTTAGGGAGGGGAGATTTGTAAATTTGTATTTGAATGAAGATGATTTTGTGGCCCCACCCCCTGCCCTGATCTTTAGGGTCTTACTTTCCTTATTTCTAGTAGTCTTTTTATTGCTTTCCTGTCCTTCCCCTGTCTGCTCTGAATGTGCCTTGGCATTTTGGACCACTCCAGAACATTAAATGACTTTTTCCATTTCTTTTGTGTGTCCCAGTGGCCACAGCAGGTTCACAGTTGCAGCACAACTGTGCAGAAGGTCAGAGAATGCTAATGGGACATTTAGCAGCGAGTGTTCCTGTTTGACTTTTTGTTGAAAACAAAATTGAATTGACAGAAGGAGAAAGTGTAATTCCAGCTTGATGTAGAAACAGTCCCAAGTTAGGGCGTTTATGTTAGTCACTGATAGATGTAATTAAAGATATTATTTCAGAAGGAGTAATATCATCCCTCTCATCCTCACTCTAAAATTTGCCTTATGAGTGAGTGGTGGGTCATTACAGCGTGAATCACGAGACACATTTCTCAAATGCTTCTTTCATAACACATAAGATAAATTTTGAATGTGCCTCATATGTATGCAGTAAAGCATGTACATTAGAATCGTGTTGAAAATGTGAAATTAAATGGGTAATTTTAGGTAATTTAGGATGTATACTGCTACAATTATAGTTCAAAAGAATTTTCATCCACGTACCTATGGAAACATTACCCTTGGGGTAATGCGATAAAGTGAGGTGATTTTGGGCCAGAAGATCTAAGTACAAACTCTCGATCGCACACTTGTTAACTATGTGAACTCAGACAAATCACTTGATACCTGACTTAGTTTTACCATCTACAAAATGGTGATAGTAGCATACGTCACAGAGTTGGAAGTATCATGTGGCATGATGTTGTTTGTAAATTGCAAAGCATAAAATATATGTAAGTTATTATTTAGAATGAAACATAAATTTATGGAGAGTATATTACTATAGATATCCCTTGACTGTTTATTGCAACTACTTCTCCAGGGCTTCTAATTGAACACTTAAAAAATTGTGCAAGTAAGGGAGAATTACAGTTTGAAAAATTCTTTTTTCATATTTGGATTTCACCTTTAAATGTTCATGTGACTAATCATTGAGAAGATGAGCTTTGGCTCTTGAGCATGAATTTACTAGTCCTAACTCAAACCCAGCTCAAACTGGGTTAGTTAAAATAACAAGTTTATTGGTTCATATGATCCAATGAATAGATGAACTATCAAGACTCAGAAAAGGCATGGATATTGCTTGGGCAGAGAAAATGCCAGAAGTGAGGACTGCAGTTTTACTAGGACTCTAGAACTCATCTCTGCTTCCCTCTGTGAGCCAGCTTCAGTCCTTTCTCTGAAAGCAGAAAACATGGCTGCCCAAACAAAGAAACAACAAATCCACCCAACTGCCTTGGTTTACCAGAGCTGCTTTAACTAAGTAACCCATACTAGTTGAGATATTTATTGTCCCACAGTTCTGGAGGCTAGAAGTGCAAATCAAGGCGTCCACAGGGACACACTTTCTCTGAAGTCTCTGGGATTCTGGCAGTGGCCAGCAATTAACGATGTTCCTTGGCTTGTGGCATAACTCCGTTTCTGTTTCTGTCCCATGGCCATCTGTCTGAATGTCTGTCTGTGTCCAAATTTTTTCTCTTTATAGGACACCAATCATACTGGATTAGCGACATGTTCATGGAACTGGGGGTTAGGACTTGAACATATCTTTTGGGGAGTTGCACACTTCAATCCATAATATCAACTTTTCCATCTCATAGATTTGTTCGCATTAGGGGAATGCCCCAATAATTTATCTGGTTCAAACTGTAAAAACTTAAGAAAGGGTCTCATTAACTAGATAGGTCAGATGACCATCATTGGACATTATCTGTGGTCAGAGAAGAAGCTATTTAAGATCCTGGACACTCCCAAGATCACCATGTAATTGGAGAAGAGAGGAAAAGCAGATGAAACAGTCCCATAATGTTTAATAAACTATATTTCATGTTTGTTCTGTCTAATAATATTTTGAAAAAGCCATTCTTTAGTCATTATGTCAATAGAAGTATCTACTGTCCCTAAGTAGACATTAACCACATATACTGTTCGATGTATGAGTAATTTTAAATCAGTTTGGCCCCATAATCATCTCTTTGAGGCAACACAATTCTTTTTTTTAACAAATCAATTTTATTGATACATGTTAATAAAATATAAAACCATCCAAAGTGTACAATTAATGGTATTTGGTATAATCACATAGTTGTGCATTCATCACTTCAAACATTATTAGAGCATTTTCATTATACCAATAATAATAATAATAATAATAAACTAAAAACAAACAAGACTCATCACCTCTTAATCTCTCTGTGCTTCCCCTGCTATACAGAGCCGCTATTCTGTTTCCATCTCGCTAGTTTATTTGTGTTTATATTTTGTAAAAACAGTCTTACATATGCACTATCACCCATATTTATATTTCACATGAGGTTTCACCATGTTATACAGTCCCATGTTACATTTTTTAGCTTTCCTTCTAGTAATATACACATCATTTTGCTTGATCATCCTAGGCAACTGAAACAGATTTTTGTACCGGGAGAGTGGGGTGCTACTCTTGCAAATACCAAAAATGGGGAGACGGCTTCAGAATTGAGTAATGGGTAGAGGCTGAGAGAATTATGAAGGGCTTGATAGAAAAGGCCCGGATTGCTTTGAAGTGCCTGCTTGTAGAAGTGTGTGTGCTAAAGATACTTCTCATGAGGTCCTAGAAGGAAATGATAAATGTATTTTTGGAAACTGGAGGAAAGGTTATCCTTGTTTTAAAGTGGCAGAGAAATTTGGCAAAATTGAGTTCTGATGTCGGATGGAAGGCAGAACATGAAAGCAATGAACCTGGGTATTTAGCTGGGGAGATTTCCAAGCTTAGTGTGGAAGATTCAGCCTGGTTTCACCTTGCAGCCTATAGTGAAATGAGAGAGGAAAGGGTAAGCTGAGAGCTGAACTCCTGGGCACAAAGACACCAGAAATGGAACTGAACATGGAACCAGTCAGCAATTTCTGTGGAAGTCAGGATTTGAAATAAATATAGTTATCCTGGAAGGATCTGTGAAAAGTCCTTCTGTGTGATGGATTGGACCCCTGTGAACTACTGACAAGTTTTTGTGTTTTTTTTTTTTTGTGAGAAATTTGTGTGAGTGGAACCACTGCCAGCCTGGACTAAAATTGACAGAGAAGGGACAAATTGAAGGAAGAATGGCCTCAAGGGCAGAACCATGGAAGCTGAGGTCTGTGCTGGAGATATCTCCTTGGGCCAAGAGGGCAAGCTCACCAACGTGCTTAGAAATGGTGCGTCTGCGCTGGCACTTGGAGAGGACAGGCCTTCTCTGCCCTGTGGTTCACAAAGAGTGTTGCCACCCCAATGCTCCGAGATGGTGAGTCCTGTGCTCTGGCATTTACGGAGAGTATGGCCATCACACCAAAACCTGGAGATGGTAGGACCTGTGTCCCGGGGATTTTGGAGAGTCTGGCCACCACCCCAATGCTTGCAGAGGGTGGGCCCTGTGCCCCAGTGTTTGGGGAGAGCATGGATGCTTCACAAGTGCTCGGAAGGGTGGGGCTGCCACTTCAGGAGGCTCAGAGGACAAAACATCATTCCACAGATGACCTTCAGACCTTGGAATCTAATGGAGTGTGCCTGCTGAGCTTTGGAATTCTTTGGAAACTGTGACCCCTGTTTTCCTTCTAATTTCTCCCTATGGTAACGGGAAAGTTTATCCTGTGCTTGTCCCTCCATTGTATATTGGAAGCAGATAACTTATTTATAGGTTTCACAGGTCCACAGACAGAGGGGAATTGTGCCCCAGGACAGACCACACCCATAACTGATTTTTAAAAATAATTAGTAACATGAAACAAACAAAATAAATAAATAAAAATAATTAGTTTTATTGGAGAAATTGTAAGTTTACAGAAAAATCATGCAGAAAATACATATACCTCCTATTATTAACCCTTTCCATTAGTGTGTACCTTGTTACAATTGTTGAATGAATATTATAATTGTACAATTATCTGTAGTCCATAGTTTATATTAAGGTGTATTTTCCCCCATATACAACCTTATTATTAACACCTTGCATTAGTGTGTTACTTTTTCTTTTCAGGGAAAAGCTTAATTTTTTTAATTTTTAAAATTTTTACAGTTTGGGAAAAACACTTGTTGTTCCATATAGATTGGTTCATTTAACTAAAATTTAATTTCTTTCTTGATTCTCTTACATATAAAATTATAAAGAGACAAAATATGAAAAAGGGTGGTAAGATTTGAGCATAGCAAATATTTATAGTAAAAGTTAATATTCTATATAATTTCTTTGACTACTTTTTTTTTTTTACCTTGCACCTTCTTAAAATATTACACTCAATGTTAATTTTTCTATATCTATTATTCTTCTTTATTCTCTTTTATATATTAGTTATACAAGTAATACATGCTGGTGGTAAAATTTTTTACAATCTATAAGTAAAACAGACAGATTAGTCTGCTTTTACCCTTAATTACACTCTCCTCTCCAAAGGTAGTCACTCTGACATTTTAGTATATGTTTTTCTCTGAAACGTTATATCCATTTCTGAACAAAGATCTGTGATGTGATTTGTAAATGATTTTTTGGTCATCCATTATATTTTCATGCCTGATCATAATTTTCAATTGCTCAAAACATGTTGCTGTATTAGATTTTATTGGTCTCATTAATTTTTCTGTAAATAGATATAACTTTTCAAATATGTAGCCAATTCCCCAACTTTTATGTGTTTTTCCTCAAAAACATCAGCCTTCTCAAGACAATGAATATTGCATATTGTGCCAAACAACCTTTTAATTTCAGTGTCTGGGACATTAAATGCTGGGCCTGCATGTTTAGTTGGATGATAAGAAACAACAGACTGGAGGTAGTGAAACTCTTTTTTTGCAAGGGACAGCATTATATGAGCACAGTGTTCTCAATCACCTGGATTAACAGCGACTAACGCTCCTCTATCCCAAATCCTGTCAAATTTGCAGATACTCGGGAAAGATAAAAAAATGCAATGAAAAACAGTACAATGAAATGTTCCCTGAAGAACTCTTAAATACTTTGGCTCCAGGAATTTCAGCAATTGGTTCTTCTGAGTAAGAAAGAGTCTGCTCTGTAAAAAAATTCTTGCATCCCAAGTTCACTATCTTCACAACAACTACACTGTGTCTTCAGTCTGCAAACCATCTCATCCCAACTACTTTTCCACAAAGAGGGAAAAAATATCCTGAGTCCACTCTTGCCATTAAGATTAGTATTCAAATGCTTCTTTAATAGCTGATGCCCTTGTTCTTGATGAAATGCAATTTTGCGGCTCATCCGCTTCTCTTGCCCTTCTTCCAGAGTTAGTACTTGGTTTTTCTGCACCCCATTAATAAGGTACTCTTTCATTTCGAGTAAAGTTCTTGTATCATCCGTAGTTTTGTAGACACCTTTGCCTCACAAGACGATATCTCCAATACCAAAATACCAAATCTCAGTGAACTTTTTTTTTTTTTTTTGCCATGCTCTCTACATCTTTATTTTTTAAAACAATTTATTGAAGTATATCATTCATACATGAACATACATAAACAATAGGTACTCAGTAATCATTGTGAACTTACTAAACAAACATGCATAACATCATACGGGGCTCCCACACATCACCCCACCACAAATACTTTGCATTGTTGTGAAACATTTGTTAACAAATTATGAAAGAGCATTGTCAAAGTATTACTAGTAACTATAGTCCATATCTGACTCCCCTATACATTTTTTTTTTTAGATAAGTCCCTCATTCTTTTTTTTTTTTAACTTTATTTTGTACATTTAATAATTGAAAATATAAACAATTAAAAACTAAAAAGTAAACACAGATGAATAAATATATACATTTCTCAATTCCTATACATTTTTTAAAAGGACTTATTTATTTACTTTAATCCATTTTTACCCCCACCCTCCCCCTCCGTTTTTGTTGTTTCTGTGTCCATTCGCTGGGCAACTCTCTGTGTCTGTTTCCTGCCCTCTCTTCTCATCCTTCTCCTCCTGTCTTCACTGGGATTTGATCCTCAGAAACTCCAATGTGGGAGAGAGGCGTCCTGCTGCCTGTGCCACCTTAGTTCCTGGTTTTTCAGTGCATCTTGTCTTGGCTCTCCCTTGTGTCACTGTCCTGTTACATCATCATCTTGCTGTGTGGCTCACAGGGCCTGATGGCGCACCCACGCATGGGGCCTGGCTGCACACCCGCTCATGGGGCCTGGCGGTGTACCTGCACATGGGGCCTGGTGGTACACCCGTGCACGGGGCCTGGGGGGCTCACCCGCTCGTGGGGCCTGGCGGCACACCCACGCATGGGGCCTGGTGGTCCACGTGCCTTCTATATTTTTCTCTTTTTAAAATTTTTACCGGGAGGTTCTGGGGATTGAACCCAGGTCCCTCCATATGGGAGACGGACGCCCAACCATTTGAGTCACATCTGTCCCCCTGCTATAGCTCTTAAGGTTGACCAAAGATACCTAGAGTTACAGTCTTTTCCCATACAGGATGGTCATATAATAAATCAGGCTTGGTTTATCACCAGCATTCTAAAAACCAGACCTAGGAAGAAAAACTAGGTCTGGGGACACATGCATGGTTTCTAATATAGCGAATGTTTAGCCTACTCTGATTATCACAAAATCAGGACAGCGAGAATATTCGCATTGACTTTTTATATATGCACAGCCCTGGGTAACCACCCCCCAGAGCAAGGCATAGAATCTTTGCCAGTGTGGTACATATTTTATAATTTATGAAAAAATGTTTTCATAATTGTTCTGTTAGCTATGGTCTATCATTTACAATAGGGTTCACTTTGTTGAATGGTCCAATGTCTTTTCTTTTAATTTTACTAGTAACATATATATGACTTAAAGTTTCCCCTTTTAACCATATTCACATATATAATTCAGTACTGTTAATTACACTCACATTGTTAAAATGCTACCATCACCACTATGCATTTCTAAAACTTAACCATCAACCCACATAGAAATTCTGTACATTTTAAGCCTTAACTCCCCACTCCCTACATCCACCCCAAACCTTAGTAACCTATATTTTAGACTATGACTCTATGGGTTTGCTCATTCTAATTATTTCATATCAGTGAGATCATATAACATTTGTCCTTTTGTGTCTGGCTTATTTCGCTCAACATGATGTCTTCAAGATTCATCCATGTTGTTCACATGTATCAGAAATTCATTCATTTTTAATGCTGAATAATAATTCCATTGTATGTATATACCATATTTTGTTTATCCATTCATTAATTTATGGACACTTCATTGCTTCCATCTTTTGGCAATTGTGAATAATGCCACTATGAATACCTATGTACGAATACCTATTCAAGTCCCTGCTTTCAGATTCTTTTGGGTGTGTATCTAGTAGTGGGATTGCTTGGTCATGTGGAAAGTCTATACTTAGCTTTCTGAGAAATTGCCAAGCTGTCTACCACAGCGGCTGTACCATTTTACATTTCTACCAGCAGTGAATGAAATGTTCCTATTTCTCTGTGTCTTCTGCAACACTTGAATTTTTTTTTTTAAATTGTTGCCATTCTAGTGGATGTGAAATGGTATCTCGTTGTGGTTTTGATTTGCATTTCCATAAGCTATTGATGTTGAGCATCTTCCCATGTGCTTTTTAGCCATTTGTATATCTTCTTTGGAGAAATGTCTACTCAACTCTTTTCCCCATTTTTAAATTGAGTTGTCTTTTTATTGTTTGGTTGTAAGATTTCTTTATATATTTTGTATATTAAACCCTTATCAGATATGTGTTTTTCAAATGGAGTAGGTTGTCCTTTTACTTTCATGATAAAGTCTTTTGATACACAGAAGTTTTTCATTTTGATGAGTTCCCATTTATCTATTCTTTCTTTTGTTGCTTGTTCTTAGGGCATAAAGTCTAAGAAATCATTGCCTAACACAATATCCTGAAGATACTTCCCTAGCTTTTCTTCTAGGAGTTTTATAGTCATAGTTCTTATATTTAGTTTTTTGATCCATTTCGAGTTAAGTTTTTAAAAATATAATTTTTTATTTTATTTTTAAAAAGTAACTTAGATTACATATATGTTACTCAAAAAATATAGGGGATCCCCATATGTCCCACTCCCCAGCCCTCCCAATTTTTCCTTATCAGTAACATCCTTCATTAGTGTGGTACATTTGTCACAATTGACGAACACATCTTGGGGCATTTCCACTAAGTGATGGTTATAGTTTACATTGTAGTTTATACTTTCTCCTGCACAATTTTGGCAAGTTATTACATGATATACAATGACCTGTATCTGTCATTAAAATGTCATTCAGGATAATTCCCAATTCTCAAAAATGCCCCCAAATCACACCTATTTTTCCCTCTCCCTTCTCTCAGAACCTCCAGTGGCCACTGTCTCCACATCCATGATAAAAGTTCTCCCATTAGTAGTATCACAACAAGTCTACAGTAGAACAACTATAAGTCTACTCTAGTCCATTGTCCATTCTCCAATCCTGAGGATTCTGTGATGGTGATGCCCATTCCACTTGAGAGGGGGCTTAGGTCCCATGGGACAGATGGATGGGACTTTTTTGCTTACAGTTGCAGACTCTCTCAGTTCCTTGAAATGGTCTTTGTCAGTCATATTCTCCTTGTTTGTTGTCCTGGGTGAGTCCAATGAACTGGAGAGTAGGCGTTGCAAGTCTGTTGAAATTCAGGGCCCAACTGGCACATGAACAGCCCAAAGATTTAAGTCTCTTGGACATACAACTATCAACTCTAGTACTAACTATAGATTCAAATAGAGGACAGCAGAGCCATGTGTAGGGAAACATAACTGAGTCCAACTCTTTCCCATGGGGGAACGTAAATTCCAAAAGTAGGGCCCACTGACAGGGTGCCAAACTCCTGAGCTGTCTGCCCTGCCTATAGTGTCTGAATGTCTCCAGAGCCTCAGGAGTCCTGCTATTTGAGGTGATATTTACTTTGGCAGTCTATGAGTTCCTGCTGAGATGTGCATAAACGTAACCTCTGAAATGACCTCCTGACTCATTTTGAAGTCTCTTAGCCATATAAATTCATTTGTCTTTACCCTTTCCCACTTTTGGTCAAGGTATTTTTCCAGTTGCATTGCTAGTTGGTGCTTGGTAGTGATCCCTCGGTGCCAGGGAGGCTCACCACTGGGAGTCATGTCCCACACTGGGGGAAAGGTAATACATTTATACACTGAGTTTTGGCTTAGAGAGAGGCCACATTTGAGCAACAAGGAGGCTCTCAGGAGGTAAAGCTTAGGCATCCTATAATACTATGCTAAGTTTCAATTTTGGAAGTAAAGATTCATAAGTACAGACATCACAATCAAGAGCACGTCAATGGTCCATCCTCCTTCACTAGTCTCTGCCCCTGTACTCAGGGGCTTCTTGCTGTCACATTAGAGAATGTGGCAGAGTTCCCCAGAATGGAAATTTGATATTTCTTTGGTTGTTGTGTGAATCTCCACCCACTGTGACAATGCCCCATGAACAGTTGAGCACATTCATATGCCTTATACGTATGCCCTGCGTGAACCTCCTCCCATGCATCCCCTCTTGCTGACACCCCATGCCAATGATCCTCCTCTGGCACAGTTGAAACCCTTCTGTGACCCAAAACTTCTTCAAAATTGAAGCCAACAAAATAACCAGATACAATTAACAGGAAAATGATATAATAATGTTGGTTTTAAAATAACAAATAAAATACAAAACTTTTTTTAAAAGTTTGAAATGATGAAAAAAATAAAAACAAATATATGTGTATGTATATATATATAATTAACATTATGTCTTTCATCACTGTAAGATCTGTTGTCTTGCATGTACAGTGACATTTGTTTCCATTTATTTTCCAAGAATCTAATTTTTTTCATTTTGTTCAAAGAAGCTTTAGGTTACAAAAAGTCATATACAGAATATAGGTGATTCCCGTATACCCAACATTCTTTACCTTTCCCTCTTTCCCCTATTAATAACATTTTACATGTGGATGGTACATTTGTTACAATTGATGTACAAATATTGAAGCATTGCTACTAACCATGGCCAATGATTTACATTATGGTTTAAATTTTGGACCGTACACTTTTATAGATTTTGATGAAGTTTGATGTGGTCTGTATCCATCCTTGCAAGATCATGTAGAACAATTCCATCACCCCAAAAAATGTCCTGTGTTCCATTTATTCTATTCCTTGCTCCCTCTGCCTTTGGGACCCGTAGTAACCACTAAGATTAACTCATTGAAGGACCAGATTCATAGTTACTTGCAACAACATTGAGGGCTTGACATACTGGCTTGTCCTCTCATAGTAGGCACTGCCTATGCTCTCAAGAGACTCCTGCCCCTCTATTTGAGATCATAGCAGGACTCCCCAGGATGGGAGTCCAACACCTTCCTGCTCATTATGTGAATCTCCACCCCCTGATACAACACACTATGACAAGATGAATGCTACACACTTCCTAGAAGCCTGCCCCAGGTACAACCTGTCCCACATGCTCCCTACGTCCAACACATTAAACCAATAACCCTCCCCTGCCAAAAGAACCTTCCCAACATTGTAGTTTCAACCACATACCTGCAAATCCTCAAAGTTCACATGCTCCCTCCCCCCAATTCCATGGACAGTCTAACCCACCCTCCCCACCCTATCCCCTTTACAGACCAGCACTGTCCAGCCCAATAGCATCACTGATCCACTGTTATGCCAATCCACTGCACAACTACAACTACACCCTTCCACCTTATCATAGATTTTTGCCCATATGGGCATTGACTCACAGCCACCTTCTCCCTTTTTGTCTCCTGTAAACCTGTCTTCCAGATTCTAGCTCTGTGAGCCTGTTCAATTTGCTTAATTCATATCAGTGAGGTCATGTAATCTTTGTCCTTCATTGCCTGGCTTCCTTCACTCAACATAAGGTCTTCAAGATTCATCCATGTTATCCCATGTGTTAATATTGCATTCCTTCTTACAGCTGAGTAATATTCCATTGTATGTATGTACCACAATTTGTTTATCCATTCATCTGTTGATAGACATTTGGGTTGTTTCCAACTTTTGGCAATAGTGCATAATGCCTCTATGAACATTGGTTTGCATATATCTGTTCGTGTCCCTGCTTTCAGTTCTTCTGGGTATATATCCAGCAATGGGATTGCTGGATCATTTGGCAGTTCTCTAGTTAGCTTCCTGAGGAACCACCAAACTGTCCTGCACAATGGCTGCACCATTCTACATTCCCACCAGTAGTGGATAAGGGTTCCTATTCCTCCACTTCCTCTCCAACACTTGTAGTCCTCTGTTTTTTTAATAGCCACCAGTCTAATATGTGTAAAATGAATATCTCATTGTAGTTTTGATTTGCATTTCCCTAATAGCTAATGATATTGAGCATCTTTTCATGTGCTTTTTAGCCATTTGTATTTCTTCTTTGGAGAAGTGTCTATTCAAATCTCTTATCCATTTTTAAATGGGTTGTTTGTCTTTTTATTTTCAAGGTGTAGGATTTCTTTGTATATTCTGGATATCAGATATATGGTTCCCAAATATTTTCTCCCATTGAGTAGGCTGCCTTTTCATTTTCTTGACAAACTCCTTTGAGGTGCAAAAGTTTTTAAAATTTGAGGAGATCCCATTTATCTCTTTTTTCTTTTGTTGCTCATGCTTTGGGTGTAAAGTTCATGAAACTATTTACTAATACAAGATCCTGTAGATGCTTCCCTACATTATCTTCTAGGAACTTTATGGTCTTGGCTCTTATATTTATAAATTTGATCCATCTTGAGTTAACTTTCATATAAAGTATGATGTGGTATTACTCTCTCATTCTTTTGGATATAGATATCCAGTTATCCAAGCACCATTTGTTGAAGAGGCCATTCTCTCCCAGTTGAGTGGGCTTGGTGGCATTGTCAAATATTGGGTGACTGTATATGTGGGGATCTATATCAGAACTCTCAATTTGGTTCCATTGGCCAGTATGTCTATCCTTGTGCCAATACCATGCAGTATTGACCACTGTAGGCTTGTAGTATGTTTTAAAGTCAGGTAGTGTGATTCCTCCGATTTCATTTTTCTTTTTCAATATATCTTTGGCTATTTGGGGCTCCTTGCCCTTCCAAATAAATTTCATAGTTATCTTTTCCAATTCAGTGAAAAATGCTGTGGTAATTTTTATTGGGATTGCATTAAATCTGTAAATCAGTTTGGGTAGGATAGACATCTTAATGATGTTTAGTCTTCCTATCCATGAACAGGGAACATTCTTCCATTTATTTAGGTCTTCTTTGATTTCCTTTAACAGTATTGTGTAGTTTTCTGGGTATAAGTCATTTACATCTTTTAGTTAAGTTTATTCCTAGGTATTTGATTCTTTTAGTTGCTATTGTAAATGGGATTTTCCCCTTGATTTCCTCCTCAGATGGCTCATTATTGGTGCACAGAAATACTACTGATTTTTGCACATTGATCTTATAACCTGCCACTTTACTGAACTCATTTATAAGCTCTAGAATCTTTGTTGTAGATTTCTCAGGGATTTCTATGTATAAGATCATATTGTTTGCAAATAATGAATTTTTACTTCTTCCTTTCCAATTTGGATGCCTTTTATATCTTTTTCTTGCCTAAGTGCTCAAGCAAGTATTTCTAACACAATGTTAAATAGGAGCAGTGAAAGCGGGCATCTTTGTTTTGTTCCTGATCTGAGAGGGAAAGCTTTTAGGATTTCACCAGTGAATATGATGTTAGCTGTGAGTTTTTCATATATACCATTTATCATGTTGAGGAAGTTTCCTTCTATTTCTATCTTTTTGAAGTGTTTTTTTTTTTTTTTTTTTATCAGGAAAGGGTGCTGTATTTGTTTGGCTTATTCGGGTGATGTTGGTATCATAGAATGAGTTAGGTTATGTTCCCTCCAATTCTATTTTTGGAAGAGTTTAAGTAGGATAGGTGTGTGTGCTTTCCAGAATGTTTGGTAGAATTCACCTGTGAAGCCATCTGGTCCTGGGCTCTTCTTAGTTGGGAGGTTTTTGATGACTGATTCTATCTTGTTACTTGTGATTGGTCTGTTGAGTTCATCAATTTCTTCTTCAATGTAGGCTGTTTGTGTGTTTCTAGGAATTTGTCCATTTCCTCTAAGTTATCTCTCTTGTTGGCATACAATTTTTCAAAGTATTCTCTTATGATACTCATTATTTCTGTGAGGTCAGTGGTGCTATCCCCTTCCTTGTTTCTTATTTTATGTATCTGCATCTTGTCTCTTTTTTTCTTTGTTAGTCTAGCTAAGAGTTTGTCTAATTTATTAATTTTCTGAAAGAACCAGCTTTTGATTTTGTTTATTTTTTTCTAGTGCTTTTGTATTTTCAATTTCATTTAGCTCTGCTCTAATCTTTGTTAGTTCCTCCTTCCTACTCCCTTGGGGTTAGTTTGTTGTTCTTATTGATTTTAGCTCTTTCTTCTTTTTTAATATAGGCATTTATAGCTATGAATTTCCCTCTTAGTATAGCTTTGGCTTCATTCCATAGGTTTTGATATGTTGTGTTGTCATTTTCATTAGTTTCAAGGTAGTTATGATTTCTTTTGTGATTTCCTCCTTGACCCCACTGTTTGTCTAAGAGTGTGTTGTTTAACTTCCATATCTTTGTACCTAATCTGGTTCTCTGGCCCTTACTGATTTCCAGCTTCATTGCATTGTGGTCAGAGAAATTACTTTGTATAATTTCAATCTTTCTGAATTCATTGATTGTTGTTCTGTGGCCTAGCATATGGTCTATCCTGGAGAATGATCCATGTGCACTCAAGAAGAAGGTATATCCCACTGTTTTTGGATATAATGTTCTGTATATGTCTGTTAGGTCCACATCTTCTAATATTTTATTCAAAGTCTTTGTTTCTTTATTGATTCTCTGTTGAGATGTTCTGTCTAATGGTGATAATGGTGTATTAAAATCCCCCACTGTAATTGTAGAGGCATCTGTTTCTCCACTTAGTCTTTCCAGTGTTTGGCTCATGTGTTTTGAGGCACCCTAGTTAGGTACATAAATGTTTATGATTATTCTTTCTTCTTGATAGATTATCCCTTTTATTAATATATAGTGTCTTTCTTTGTCTCTTACAATAATTTTGCATCTAAAGTCTATTTTGTCTAATATTAGTATAGCTGCTCCTTCCCTTTTTTGCTTATTGTTTGCTTGTAAAATTGTTTTCCAACCATGCACTTTCAGCCTTCTTGCATCCCTGGATCTAATGTGGGTTTATTGTGGACAGCATGAAACACACAAACATATGCATTACAGGCATCCTAGAGGGAGAAGAGAAAGGAAAGGGGACAGAAAGTGTGTTGGAGGAAATAATGGCTGAAAACTTCCCAACCCTATTGAAGGAGATGGACTTAAATGTCCAAGAAGCACAGTGCACCCCAAACAGTATAAATCCTAAAAGGCCTACTCCAAGACATATACTGGTCAAATTGTCCAATGCTCAAGACAAAGAATACTGAAAGCAGCAAGAGAAAAAAGATCCATTACATACAAGGGAAGCTCAATATGATTAAGTGCTGATTTTTCATCTGAAACCATGGAGGCAAGAAGGTAGTTGTATGACATAGTTAAGATTTTTTCTTTTGAAAAAACTTCCAGCCAAGAATTCTCTATCCAGAAAAGCTGTCATTCAAAAATGAGGGAGAGTTCGAAATATTCAAAGATAAGCAAAAATTAAGAATATGTCAATAAGAAACCTGCCCTTCAACAAATACTAAAAGGAGTTCTGCAAGTTAAAGGGAAAACACAAGAGAGAGAGAGTTGGAGGAGAATGTAAGAACAACTAAAAAGATTTTTTTTTTAATTAAAGAACAACATATGGCATACATAAAACTAAAGAAAATATGGCTAATGTAAGTAATTCCTTAACACTAATAACATTGAATGTTAATGGATTAAACTCACCAGTCAAGAAACACAGATTGGCAAAATGGATAAGGAAATATGACCCATCTATATGCTGATTAGTTGTCCCATGTTCTGCATCTCCTCCTGGTATTTAGTTTGTTCATTGGACTGGGCCATGTCTTTCTGTTTCTTAGTATGGCTTGTAACTTTGTTGGTGTCTAGGCATCTGTTTATCTTTATGGGTTTATTCAGATGATTAGCTTCTCTCTTTGCTCTAGGGTTTTATTTTGTTGTTGTTTTTTGTGTGTATGGTAAGGCTTCACTTTGATACTTCATTCTTCTTCTATTTCCTTGCTGTTGTCTATATTCCCTTGAAAAAAAAATTAGGACCAGAGAAAAGGTATGCAATAGGAAGAGAAAAAGAATAATAGTAATAATAATAGTAAATGGTAGGAAAGGAACCATACAAGACTTAGGAAAATGAATAATTAATGTGAGTAAGAAGTACAGAGGAATAAGATTTAAAAAGTGGGATAGAAACAATGAAACAAGAAAGAGAATAGAGAAAAAAATGTATAGAATGAATTAAAAGGCCAGAATGATGGGAAGAGAGGAAAAGAATAAAGAAAAGAGAGAAAGAAAAAAGTAAAAAAAGAAAGAAAACAGAGATAGATAGATAGATAGATAGATAGATAGATAGATAGATAGAAAGATAGATAGAGTAGAAAAAGCAAGAAAAATTGAAGACCAAACAAAAAAAAGGGTCAATCACCCTACAGCCTGCCTTCTGCAGGTTTTGAACCAGGTTTTAGTGAGTAAAATAAGGAAAATAAAATAAAAAAAAAAGGAACCTTTAAAAAAAGAGAGAGAGAGATAAAAGAAAAGCTAATATAAAGAGAGTGTCTATCATGTTCCCTGTCATAAAGTTTCAGCTGGATGTCTGATAACCCAGTGGACCATTGCTCTAAGAAGAGCTGGGAATCAAACCAGGGACCTCATATATGTAAGGCAGGAATTCTTCCACTGAGCTAACCTGTCTCCTTAGATTAGTTAGCCTTTCAGAAGGCTATCCACCCCCTTTCCCTTGGGCAGGTTAGATTCCTTGCAGTTTGCCAGAGTCCTGCTGATTAGGCACCTGTCACTGCCTCCTCTCTAATCAAATTCTTCTCTTAACCTGGGCATCTGGGCATGACAGCTTGCCTGAGGAGATCCCCCTCCCCTCTCCCTGTCAAGTTGGTGTCCCTGCTCATATTCAAAGGGGGCTCAGTTGCCCAAACTCACTGTGAAGAAACCACTCTCTACCCTTCCAGACTCCTTGTCCTCCCAGGATGGAGCAGAGCCTAGGCTATTTGCCCTGAGGGTGGGGTATATGTGCCACTTCCAGGCACAGGGGCAAGCAACTCAAGGTTTTCTTTTGGCTTCTTTATCTTTCCTGTACCCTCATAGATGACTCAGAGCACCTTTCCATTCTATATACATCCAAAGCAGCTGGCAGGGAGGAAGACGTCTGCCCTCCTCTTAGATGCAATTTCCCAAGAGTTTTACTCCACTTAATATCTCAGGGGTGGGGAAGGGGAGCCCTTCCTGGTGCCTGGGAGGTTTAATAACTCACTATTTGTTGTTTTGGCTTTTTTGTCTCTCTGTTCCTCACTCTTCTGGGTGTTGTGAAGCAGTGTCCTGGTCTGCTGTACCCCAAAGCAGGTCCCCAAGGCAGCCTTTGGCTCTTTCTCCATTGTTTTAGTGAAAGCTGAGCCTTATCTGCCTAACCCAATGGCCATGTTTCCTGGTGTTTTCTTTGAATTAATTTTTGTATATAATGTGATATAGGGTCCTCCTTCATTCTTTTGCAAATGGATATCCAGTTCTCCCAGCACCATTTGTTGGAAAGACTATTCTTTCGCAATTGAGTGGACTTGGTATCCTTGTCAAAAATCAATTGACCATAATTGTGAGGGTTTATTTCTGAATACTTAATTCAATTCCATTGGTCTATATATCTATCCTTGAGCCAGTACCATACTGTTTTGACAAGTGTAGCTTTGTAATAAGTTTTAAGGCCAGGAAGTGTAAGTCCTTAGCTTGCTCATTACTAGTATACTGAAACAATGCTGATTTTTGGGTGTTGAGCTTGTATACCACCACTTTGCTGAATTCATTTATTAGTTCTAGGAGCTTTGTTAGAGTTTTTTTTGACTTTCAGTATATAAGATCATGTCATCTGCAAATAGTGAAAGTTTCACTTCTTCCTTTCCAATTAGATGCATTTTATTTATTTTTCTTGCCTAATTGCTTTGGCTAGAACTTCCAGTACAACACTGAATAACAGTGGTAAGAGTGGGCATCCTTGTCTTATTCCAGATCTTAGAGGGAAAGCTTTAATCTTTCACCTGTGAGTATGATGTTAGTGGTGAGTTTTTCATACATGCCCTTTATCATGTTGAGGAAGCTTCCTTCTATTCTTACTTTTCTAAGTGTTTTTTTAATCAGGAAGTGGTGCTAGATTTTGTCACATGCCTTTTCTGCAACAAATGAGATAATCATGTTTTTTTCCTTCATTATGTTAATATGGTGTATTACCTTAATGAATATTCTTATGTTGTAACACATTTGCATACCTGGGATAAATCCCACTTAAACATGGTGTGTAATTCTTTTAATGTGCTGTTGGATTCAGATTTCTAGTATTTTGTTGAGGATTTGTGCATCTATATTCATAAGAGATATTGGACTGAAGTTTTATTTTCTTGTGCTATATTTATCTGGCTTTGGTATTATGTTGATGTTGGCCTCAAAGAGTGTGTAAGATAGTGTACCCGCTTCAGTTTTTTTGGATAATTTTGAGCATGATAAGTGTTAATTCTTCTTGGGATGTTTTAGGTAGAATTCGCCTTTGAAGCCATCTGGTCCTGGGCTTTTTTTGTTGTTGGGAGGTTTTTGATGACTGATTCAATCTCTTTACTTGTAATTTGTCTATTGAGATCTTCTATTTCTTCTAGAGTCAGTGCAAGTTGTAGTTGTTTGTGTGTTTCCAGGAATTTTTTCATTTCATCTAGGTAATTTAATTTGTTGGCATACAGTTGTTTATAGTATCCTCTTCTATTCCTTTTTTTTTTTTTTTTTTTTTTGTGCTTGTCATTACACTTTTTTATTGTTGTGAATTCACATAAAAATGAACCACTTTAAAGTATACATTCGTGGCATTTAGTGTATTCACAATGTTGGATATCATCTGTATCTAAAGCTAGAACTTTTTTTTTTAACTTTATTTTGTACATTTAATAATTGAAAACATAAGCAATTGAAAACTAAAAAGTAAACACAGATGAATAAATATATACATTTCTCAATTAAATGTAATGGATACATGTAAATTTTTATGTTGTTGTTTTGTTTTTTGTTTGTTTTTTGTTTTTGTTTTTTGTGAATCAAACAATATATTACACAATATATTTGGTTCATAGTAATGCATTCATACAGTATTTCTCCTTTTGTGTCTGGCTTGCTTCACTCAACATAATGTCCTCCAGGTTCATCCATGTTGCCATAGGCTTTATGACTTCATTTCTTCTTACAGCTGCATAATATTCCATCGTGTGAATAGACCACAGTTTGTTTATCCATTCATCTGTTGATGGACACCTGGGTTGTTTCCAACTTTTGGCAATGGTGAATAATGTGGCTATGAACATCGGTGTGCAGATGCCTGTTCATGTCACTGCTCTCAGTTCTTCTGGGTATATACCCAGAAGTGGTATTGCAGGGTCACGTGGCAAGTCTATATTCAACTTCTTTAGGAACTGCCAAGCAGTCCTCCATAGTGGTTGTACCATCCTGCATTCCCACCAACAGTGAAGAAGTGTTCCTATCTCTCCACATCCTCTCCAACACTTGTAGTTCTCTGTCTTTTTAATAGTGGCCATTCTGATAGGTGTGAAATGATATCTCATTGTAGTTTTGATTTGCATTATATTCCTTTTTATTTCTATGGGGTTAGTAGTAATGTCCCTCCTATCATTTCTAATTTTATTTGCATCTTCTCTCTCTTTTGCTTTGTCAGTCTAGCTAAAAGTTTTATCAGTTTTATTGTTCTTTTCAAAGACCCAATATTTGTTTTTGTTAATGCTTTTATTGTTTTTATTCTCAATTTCATTTATTTCTGCTCTAATATTTGTTATTTCTTTCCTTTGTTTTCTAGTTCCCCCAGGTGTACAGTTAGGTCTTTGATTTTAGCTCTTTCTTCTTTTTTAATGTAAGCATATAAGACTATAAATTTCCCTCAAAGCCCTGCCTTATGCTGCACCCCTTAAGTTTTGATATGTTGTGTTTTCATTTTCATTCATCTCAAGATATTTATTGATACTGGGGCAGAAGAAGTAGCTCAGTGTTTGAGTGCCTGCCTCCCACATATGAGGTCCCAGGTTCAATTCCTGGTACCTCCTAAAATAATTATGAAAAAAAAAAGAAAAGATATTTACTGATATCCTTGTGATTTCTTCTTTGACCCATTGATTGTTTAAGAGTATGTTACTTAACTTCCATATATTTGTGGATTTTCCAGTTCTCTTCCTGTTATTAATATCCATTTTCTTTTTATTGTGGTCAGAGGAGTTGTTTTGTATAATTTCAAACTTTATATTATTGAGAATTGTTTTGTGATCAAATATGTGGTCTATCCTGGAGAATGATCAATGTGCACTCGAAAAGAATGTATAATGTACTGTTTTTAATGTTGCATTGTTCTATATATGTCTGTTAGGTCTAGTTCATTTATCATATTATTCTATTTGTTTCCTTATTGATCTTCTGCCTAGACTCTAGATATTCTATTGAGAGTGATGTATTGAAGTCTCCAACTATTACTGTGGAGGTGTCTATTTCTCCCTTCAGTTTTGCCAGTGTTTGCCTCATGTATTTTGGGGCATCATAGGTAGGTGCATAAATATTTATTACTGTTATTTTGTCTTGGTAGATTGACCCTTTTATTAATATATACGTCCTTCTTTTTCTCTTTGAACATTTTTTGACTTATAGTCTATTTTTCTGATATTAGTATAGCTACCCCAGCTCTATGGTTACTGTTTCCATGGATTATTTTTTTCCATCCTTTCACTCTCAACCAATTTGTGTCTTTGGGTCTAGGATGAGTGTATTGTAAACAACATATAGTTGGATCATGCTTTTTAAAAAATTTTAATTCTGCCAACTTGTCTTTTCATCGGGGAGTTTAATCCATTAACATTCAGTGTTATTACTATAAAGGCAGTTCTTACTTCAGCCATTTTGTTCTTTGTTTTGTTTTAAGACTTATTTTTATTTTATTTATTTCTCCCCCCCACGTCTCATTGTTTTGCACTTGCTGTCTGCTCTCTGTGTGTTCTTCTGTGTCTGCTTGTCTTCTCTTTAGGCAGCACTGGGAAGCTATCCTGGGACCTTCTGGAGTGGGAGAGAGGCACTCAATCTCTTGTGCCACCTCAGCTCCCTTGTCCTTTGGTTTTTATATGTCATATCTTTTTGCCTCTCTTTTCCTTTATTTCAGCTTCCTTTTCTGAATAGTTTATCTTTTGTGAGTTACTAGCTGATTCCTTTCTCTTTATTTTTCCTGTATACATTTTAAATACTTTCTTTGTGGTTATGCTTGGGGTTTATATCACACACCCCATGAATAACCCACTAATCAGAAAATATACTAATTTAGCTTCAATAGCATACACATTCTCTGTTCCCATATCCCCTGTTACTCCTCTTTATGTTGTTTTTGTCCCACTTTACCACTTTATATTTTACACGTCCATTATCAGGAAATATGCCTTTTTCTTGTTCAATTGTATTCTGACTCTTATAGGAATTAGAGTAGAGTTGTATTTTGAGAGTAAGTACTATTGGGTTTTGCATTTACCCTTTTAGTTACCCTTACTGATAAACTTCATTTCTTCACACTACTCCAAGCCACTCTCTCTTGTCTTTTCCTTTTAACCTGCAGAACTCCTTTTAGTAATTCTTGTAGGGTAGATCTTTTGTTGATGAACTCTCTCAGTTTTTGTTTATCTGAAAATGTTTTAAACTGTCCCTCATTTTTGAAGGACAGTTTTGCTGGATAAAGAATTTTTGGCTGGCAGTTTTTCTCTTTCAATACTTTAAATATATCATATCACTGCCTTCTCACCTCCATGGCTTCTGATGAGAAATGACACTTAGTCTTATTGATGATCCCTTAGATGTGATGAATCATTCTTCTCTTGCTACTTTCAGAATTTTCTCTTTATCTTTGGCATATGGCTTTCTGATTAGTATGTGTCTTGGAGTAGTTCTATAAGGATTTATTCTGTTTGGAGGATGTTGTACTTCTTGGATATGTATATTTACATCTTTCAAAAGACTTAGGAAATTTTCAGTTATTATGTCATCAAAAACTCTTTCTGCCCCTTTTCCTTTCTCTTCTCTTTCTAGGATACCATGACATATATGTTTGTGCATTTTGTGCTGTCACTCAGATCTCTGTTTTTCTGTTCTTTTCTCTATCTGTTCTGACTGTCTGATTTCTACTGTCCTGTGTTCTAGTTTTTTTTCCTGTCTGTTCAAATCTGCTGTTGTATATCTCTTGTGTATTTTCAATCTTCATTATTGTGCCTTTCATTCCCATAAATTCTTTTATGTTTCTTTGTAAACTTTCTTCTTTTTTAAAAAAGATTCATTTATTTTATTTATCCCCCCCCCCCATTGTTTTGTGCTCACTCTCTGCTCTCTGTGTGTTCTTCTGTGTCTGCTTGTCTTCTCTTTAGGTGGCACTGGGAACTGATCCTGGGACCTTCTGGTGTGGGAGAGAGGTGCTCAATCTTTTGTGTCACCTCAGTTCCCTGGTTTGTTGCATCTCTTATTGTCTCTCCTCTGTGTCTCTTTTTGTTGTGTCATCTTGCTGCGCCAGCACTCCTGCATGAGCCAATATTCTGCATGGGCCAGCACTCCACGTGGGCCAGCTCTCCACTTGGGCCAGCTTGCTGCACAGGCCAGCTTGCTTTTCACCAGGAGGCCCTGGGAATTGAACCCTGGACCTCCTATATGGAAGATGGGAGCCCAATCACTTAAGCCACATCCATTTCCCTAAACTTTCTTCTTTATGTTCTCATATTGCTTTCTAAATATCCTTTAGCTCTATATCCACCATTACTTTATTTCTATCCATATTTTCCTTCATGTCTTGAATTGATTTAGGAGATTTATTTGAACTTCTTTGATTAGTTTTTCCAGATTCCATGTCTCCTCTGAAGTTTTAATTTGTTCCCTTGACTGAATCAAATCGTCATATTCTTAGTATGGCTTATAATTTTTTGTGGATATTTGGGCATCTGTTTATTTTGATGTGTTACCTCTGAAGGTCAGTTTCTCCCTCTTGCCTGGAGTTTTATTTTTCATTGGCTTTGTGTTAAGACTTTCTTTGATACTTGGTCCAACTTATTCTGGACCTTTGGAGTAGTCCATGTTTAAGTGTTCAGATTTTCTCAGCTCTTCTGCACCTGATTCATGCAGTGGATATGTGGTACAATTTTTAGGATTGCCCTTTTGTATGCAATTTTTTCACCTCCAGGAGAAAGATTACTTCACTCTGTTTCTTCTCCAGGATTCTTGATCTGTTCTATTTGTTTTTGTGCAGAATTTTCTCCCCATTCCTGTGATTTATTTAAATTCTCTCCCTTAATTGGTGCTCACTTTTCATTATACTTTTCAATTCTGGGACCTGTCCTGTCTTACAGTAGTTCAGTACCCCCTTCCTTTTTTCTACACGAGGCTTTTCTACCTCTGTTTCCCCCCCCCCCCCAATTAGGGTATCTTGTCCCAAGCAGCCAGATGGGGTCAATCTAGAAAGATCCATTTTACACTTAGGTGCTCAAGCACGCAGGCACTGGATTGATTGTGTGCACCTCTTGCCAACAGTTTGGCCATAGCCTATTATTTTCCTGGGGGCACTTTTGTATGTGGCACTCCTTAGCTGCTTGGGTTCCACACTGGGTCTCAGAGGACTTAGGTACCTGTACTTGGATAGAATGCAGTTCTAATTTGCTGCTGTGAGTGGCTCTGTAATCTGCATTTGCACAAGGAGGGGCCTGGGTCGTGATGCCTCTGTGTGACTCTTAAGCTGTACATGACCAAGTGATGGGGAGGAGTCTGGACTGGTAGGTTCGTGACATATATCTCTTACCTGATTTTCACCTTATTTTTTTCCTTTTACTTTAATTTAGTATTTGTGGAGTCTTTCTGCATTCTATATCATACTCCACAGTTATAAGCAGATGGGATTTGTCATTTTATTAGTTAATTCTTTTCCAGTCTTATATCACCCCGCATAACCGATTTTGATGAGACTTTGTTTTAAGCATTGATTCTGAAATGACTAAATGCTTTTGAGATATTATGATGGAATGAATATATTTTGCAAATAGAAAGAACATTTCTTTTTGGGATCCAGAGGATGGAGTGTGGTAGTTTGAAGCTGTATGTACACCAGAAAAAAATGTTCTTGAATTTAATCCATTCCTGTGTGTGAAACTATTTTAAGCAGGACTTTTTGATGAGGTTATCTTAGTTAAGGTATGGCCCATCTCAGTCAGGATGGGTCTTAATCCTATTTCTGGAGTCCTTTATAATCAGAGTGAAATTCAGACATCCAGAAAGAAAGTCACAGGAAGCAAGAAGCTGAACATCAACAGAACCTGGGAGAAGGGGGAGTGACCAGCAGATGCCATCATGTGCCTTGCCATGTGATAAGCTAAGGCCAAGAATCACCAGCAGTCAGCTCCAGAATGCCACGGTCTTTGGGAAGAAAGCTTTCACTTTAAAGATGTCTTAATTTGGACTTTTTCCCTGCCTCAAACTGTCAATGAATAAATTTCCATTGTTTAACCTCACCCATTTCATAGTATATACTTGAGCAGACTAGGAAACTAAAACATGCAACTAATAGCAGAGCCCCAAAATATCTGAAGCAAATACTGACAGATTTGAAGGGAGAAATTGATGGTTCTACATTAATAATAGGAGACTATTATACCACTTTCAATAATGGATAGAAAATCTAGACAGAAGATCAGTAAGGAAATACAGGACTTGAATGATACCCTTAACCATCTAGACATATTTAGAACATTTAACCCAACAAACATTTAACCCACATTCTTCTCTAGTGTACATGGATCATTCTCCAGGATAGACCATATCTTAGGTCATAAAACAAGTCTCAAGAAGTTCAAAAATATTGAAATCATACAATGCATATTCCCTGAGTTCAGTGGAATGAAGCTAGAAATCAATAATAGAGGTAGAAATGGGAAATTTACATATAGGTGGAAATTAAACTATGTTCCCTTAAACAACCAATGGATTAAAGAGGAAGTAACAAGAGAAACTAAAGGAAATATGTTAATGAAAATACGGCATACCTAAACTTATGGGATGCAGCAAAGGCAGTGCTGAGAACTCTAATGCTTCTTATTAAAAGAGAAGAAAGATTTCAAATCAGAGTCCTAACCTCAAAACTGGAAGAACTTGAAAAAGAAGAGCAAACAACACCCAAAGCAAGCAGAAAGGAGAAAATAAAGACTAAAGCAGAGATAAATGAAATTGAGAATAAAAAACAGAGAATCAACAAAACCAAATGTTGATTCTTTGAAAAGATCAATAGAATTGACAAACCCTAAGCTATACTGTCAAAGAAAAAAAGAGGACAGAAATGAATAAAATCAGAAATTAAAAGGGGGACATTACTACTAACCCCAGAGAAATAAAAAGGGTTTTAATAAAAAAGATAAGCCAACAAATTAGATAACCTAGATGAAATGGACAAATTCCTAGAAACACACAAACTATCTACACTGACTCAAGAAGAAATAGAAGATTTCAACGGACCAATAACTAGCAAAGAACTTGGATGGGTAATCAAAAATCTCCCAATAGGGAAGCGGATGTAGCTCAAGTGATTGGGCTCCTGTCTACCATATAGGAGGTCCAGGGTTCAATTCCTGGGGCCTCCTGGTGAAAAGCAAGTTGGCCCATGCGGAGTGCTGGCCCATGCAGGAGTGCTGGCCTGTGCAGTGCTGGCTTGCACGGAGAGCTGGCGCAGCAAGATGATGCAACAAAAATAGACACAGAAGAGAGACGACAGGAGATGCAGCAGACCAAGAAGCTGAGGTGGCGCAGCAGATTGAGTGCCTCTCTCCCACTCGGGAAGGTCTCAGGATCCATTCCCAGAGCCCCCTAAAGAGAAGACAAGCAGACACAGAAGAACACACAGAGAGCAGACAGCAAGTGCAAAACAACAATGGGGAAGGGGTTGAAATAAATAAAATAAATAAATCTCTAAAAACAAAAAACAAAACAAACAAACAAAAAAAACATCCCAACAAAGAAAAGTTCAGGACCTGATGGCTTCAAAGGTGAATTCTACCAAACATTTCAAGAAGAATTAACACCTATCCTGCCCAAACTCTTCCAAAACATGGAAGAGAAGGGAACACTCCCTAATTTGTTCTGTGAGGCCAACATCACCCTCATACAAAAGCAGGATAAAGATATCACAAGGAAAGAAAACTTCAGATGAATATAGATGCACAAATCCTCAACAAAATACTAGCAATCCAAATCCAACAGCACATTAAAAGAATTATACACCATGATAAAGTGAGATTTATCCCAGGTATGCAAGGTGTTTCAACATAAGAAAATTCATTAAGGTAATACACCATATTAACATAATGAAGAGAAAAAATGCACATATCATTTGATGCAGAAAAGACATTTGACAAAATCCAGCACCACTTCTTGAAAAACACACTTAGAAAAATAGGAATAGAAGGAAACTTCCTCAACATGATAAAGGGCATATATGAAAAACCCACTGCTAACATCATACTCAAGGGTGAAAGATTGAAAACTTACCCTCTAAGATATTGAATAAGACAAGAATGCCCACTCTTACCACTGTTATTCAACATTGTACTGGAAATCTTAGCCAGAGCAGTTAGGCAAGAAAAATAAATAAAATGGATCCAAGTTGGAAAGAAAGAAGTGAAACTTTCTTGTTTGTATATGGCACTATCCTATATACAGAAAATCATGAGAAATCTTCAACAAAGTTCCTAGAGCTAATAAATGTATTCAGCAAAGTGGCGGGGTACAAGATCAATAGCAAATAATCAGTAGTGTTGCTATACAGTAGTAATGAACAATTGGAAGAAGAAGAAAAATGTTCCATTTACAATAGCAACTAAGAGACTTACATATCCAGGAATAAAACTAACCAAGGATGTAAAGGAGTTGTACACATAAAACTACACAATATTGCTAAAAGTAATCAAAAAGGGCCTAAATAAATGGAAGGACATTCTGTGTTCATGTATTGGAAGAATAGATATTGATAAGATGTCTGTTCTACCCAAAGCAATTTATAGATTCAATGTAGTCTCACTTATGATTCCAACAGTCTTTCTTTGCAGAAATGAAAAGGCAATTATCAAATTTATATGGAAGGGTAGGGGCTCTGAATAGCCAAAGCAGTCTTGAAAGAGAAGAACAAAGTTGGAGGACTCACACATCCTGATCTTAAGTCTTATAAAGCCACAGTAATGAAAACAGCATGGTACTGCCACTAGCCTAGACATAGAGGCCAATGGAACTGAATTGAGATTCAAAAATCAACCCTCACTTTTATGGCCAAGTGCTTTTTGACAAGGTGGCAAAGACCACTCAATATGGAAAGAATGGTCTTTTCAACAAATGGTGATGGGATAAATGGATCTCCACATGCAAAACAATGAAGGTGATTCCTCACTCACACAATATACAAATATCAACTCAAAGTGGATCAAAGACCTAAATATAAGAGCAGGAACTATAAAACTCCTAGAAGAAAATGTAAGGATGCACCTTCAGGACCTTGTGTTAGGCAATGGTTTTTTTATACTTTACAGTAAACACATAAGCAACAAAAGAAAATACAGGTAAGTGGGACCTCATGAAAATTAAGAACTTTAGTTCATCAAAGTACTTTATCATGAAAGGAAACCGACAACCTAGACAATGGGAGAAAATATTTGAAACCAAATATCTGAAAAGGATTTAATATCCATACTATATAAAGAAATTCTTTAACTCAACAAGAAAAAGACAATCCAGTTAAAAAATGGGCAAAAGACTTGACTAGACCTTTCTTCAAAGAAGATATACAAATGGTCAAATAGTATATGAAAAAATGCTCAACATTATTAGCCATTAGGGAATTGCAAATCAAAACCACAAGTTACCATTTCATTGCACTAGAATGGCTACCATTAAAAAAACAGAAAATTATAAGTGTTGGAGAGGATGTGGAGGAATAGGAACATTCACTCATTGTTGGTGGCAGTGTAAAATGATGTATCTGCTGAGGAATACTAATTGAAAGTTCCTCAGAAAGTTAAGTATAGAATTACCATATGATCTGACTATCCCATTTCTAGGTATACCCAAAATAACTGAAAGCTGGGACTAGAACAGATACTAGTCTGTTCATAGCAGTATTATTCACAATTGCAAAAAAAAAAAAAAAAAAAAAAAAAAAAAAAGGAAGCAACCCAAGTAGAAGTATTTACGTACAATGTAATATTATTCAGCTGTAAAAGGGAATGAAGTTCTGATACACAGGGCAACATGGATGAACCTTGAAGACCTCATGTTGAATGAAATAAGCCATACACAAAAGGACAAATATTGGATGATCTCATCAGTATGAAATAATTAGAATAAGCAAACGCATAGATTCAGAGTCTAGAATATAGGTTACCTGGGGCTGTGGTGAGGCTAGGGAATAGGGAGTTAATGCTTTAATTGTATAGAGTTTCTGTTTGGGATGATGGAAAAGTTTTGGTAATGGATGGTGGTGATTGTAGCACAAAATTGTGAATAAGTAACAACACTGAATTTTATAATCGAGTGTGGTTAATAGGGAAATTTTAGGTTGTATATATGTTACTAGAATAAAATAAAAAAAATAAAAATCCATTAGACTGTGTAACATGAACAGTGAACACTAAGGTAAACCATGGACTGCAGTTAATAGTAAAATTCTAAAAATGCACTTTCACCAATTGTAACAAATGTACCACACTAATGCAGGGTCATAATAATAGGTGGTATTAATGAATACTGTATTTTATGCAGCTTTTTCTGTAAACCCACAACTTCTCTAATAAGAGAGAAGAAGAGAGAATGTTCTCAGTAGAAACCTCAGCACCAGTAGGCTTGTATCTACCAGGGACACTATCATCATCAGAATTATAAGTCTCTGCTTCCCAAACTTAAATGTGTAATGTATATTATCACCAGGGAAACTTTTGTTGAAACACAGTTGAACCTCAAGAACCCTATTTCCCTTTGTGTAGACAAAAGATCTCAAAATTGTTGTGAACTCATTTGGATTTGGGTGAGGCCTACAGAGGAAGTGCTTTCCCCGAGGCGCCCCTGCGCCCCGCCCCCAACTTCCTAGTTATCTGATTTAACAGTGAGGATCTCCTCTGTAGATACACCTTGATTCAATAGAAAAGAGTTGGGGCCCAAAATGTGACTCACCCTAGGTGCTTTAATTGCAGGTAGGGTTTGCAAAATATTATCCTTTTCTAAGGATGTGGTCTATTTAGTCCCCAGTGAGATGGAGCTGATTTTCCTGCTGCTCTGGGAGGGGCTGCCTTGCTTTGCCAGGAATGCCTTTCTTCTTAAACATTTATTTTAAGTGAGCTTAATTACTAAGCCATGAAGTGAGTTGACCCACAAGGGCTTTATCTCTGCCTATAGGCAGATAATCTCACTCAGGAGTTGTAAACTAGTTTGGACCTGGGTGGGGCCTAGACCGAGGAGATTATGCTAATTTTCGAAAGTCCTAGTTATTTGATTTAACCCTGGAGCAAGTCCCTTCTATGTAAATGTTCATCTGGGCTTCTGAGTGCTTCTTTTCTGGCCTCATCTGGTTCACTGGAGTCTTCCATGTGCGTATGGTTTGATTCTTCACTTTTCTAAGTGAGAAACATCTCCAAGTCCTGATTTTCAGGGTTTTCTTTGGAAGTTTCTTCCTACTGTTATCACAGAGTACTTGAATTCTCATTAGTTTTCTTGTGACTTTTGTGGAATGTGAGGGTAGAATTGCAGCTGTTACTACTTCCACTTAGAACAGGTTTTCTTGCCCTAAAGGATTAATAGGAAGGCAAACTATTTGCAGTTGTTTCTGCTCCACCTCTGACAGTTCTTTAACCCCTGAGAAAGAACAATCTCAGAATTTCTCATTCCTTTGTCAGAGTGACAAGTGTTGACTTCTTCCTTGCATATTCTTACAGTGTCTTTTTCAGTCTTAGCCTGTCAGTTAAGAGCTCAGGAATTTGTTCCTATGGTGACTCATCAGTTAACAGAAAACATGTTCCACCAGATCATGAGTAATTTAATTATTATTATTATTTTTAATACTATGAACATTTCTTGAGTTCCTGTGTACCAGATATTGTTCTAAATGCTGGAGACACAGGTGGAAAGACAGACAGTGGCAGCCAAACCTCAAAAACCTTGACAAATCTAGGGTGAGCACAAGTAAAAGCCTGGAAGGAGATCCGTAGAATGGAGATTACTCAGGTATGGTTGGGATACAGGGTGTTTGCGAAAATGAGGGGTTCTTTGAAGCCTGGCTACTTCTGTTAAAAACCTGAACATTATTCAATAGGAAATGATTTCTTAGTCCTTTTTTTGAAAAATTAAGAGATGTAGACCACATTATTTTAGTGCAAAAACACAATAAATAAAATAATGCTTTCATTTTCTACTGCAGTTATTTATGTTAGGGAGGTGTGAGAGAAGGTTGGACACCATAGAAAGAAAAGGGGAAGACATCAGATTGATAGATGGTCTGAAGAGGAGTATCAGCAAAGAGAAAGCTACATAGAGAAAAAGGTTGATAGATACATAAACTAAGGGCCTAAAATAGTGCCTGACACATAGTAGGTGCTTAAGCCATAGTTATTGTTAAATGAAAGATAGAGCTAATCATATGGGGAAGATATATAAAAGGAAAGAGGTAAATGCATATGCACAGATGTATTAAAGAAAGAAAAATATTGAGAGGCAACTAATGCAGATAAATATGTATATATTGAAAGGAAGCAGGTTGGAAATGGAGATGGACAAATTAGGATTCAGGGAGGTTCATACATTTATGCCAAGTACCATTGAGCAAACACTTCTTTGAATGTCTTAGACTCTGTGGGTATGTGATCTGGACCTGTGAAAAGTCATCCAGTCTTCTTGAGTTTCCTGTGTAAAAACAAACCATAAAAATATTAAGAGTGTTGAAAGGAAATGGAATCAAACCCAGTATTATAAAATCTTAAGATCTGATGATCATCAGGTGGTGTGTATGTAGGATTTTTGCTGCATTGTTCTCTGTTTGAAAATTTTCATAATTTAAGAGTCTTAAAAACAATAAGATGGTTGGTAACTGAGCAAGGGTCCCTCTAGTCCTTGTTCCCCCATAAAGTCACTAGAGTTGTCTAGATGGGGCAATAGATTGGATGTGGGAGACAAATGGGAGGAGTAAGGCGTGCTGACTGCAAAGGTTGCCTACTGGTGGCTAAATGGATGGTTGTGCATAATGGAACTATAGGTTTGAGATGGAAGTTAATAAGTTGATTTATTATTAATGTTGGGGGAATGATCAAGGAAATATTTGTAGACCGAAGAGGTTTGTTCATTATAGTGTCAGAGTTTCACAAGGCACAGTGGAGAGGTGGGCAGAGAGGGAGGCAGGGAGATGGGAAGAAGAACAGGGCTTGGCTGGGCTGGGATGTGAAAGGAGAAGGGGCAGCAGAAGATGGTGGGGTGCAGGGGGCTTGGGTTATAGTTTTCAGTAGAGAAGAAGGCAGAGGCTTGGATGGACGCCTAGATGTGGGGCATGACAAGGCTAACAGCTGAATTTGTTGAATTTTCCAGCCACAAAGTTCCTGGTGGAATGTTGACTTGTTGACCTCCACAGAGTTCTTTTGCCTCCCAGGTGCTGGGCACAGTTGCTCAGAGCAGCTCCTGCTGAGTAGGTCAAAGGGTCAGAGCTGAAGGAAGTCAGAGCTGGAGATAAGGCCTCTGCAAAATGCACTTATTTTCCTTGGCATTTGACAGGTGGATTAGATGAAATCTAATTGAGAGTGAAACTATCTGAAGATTCCCTCCGTTATGTGCTCACCACCCCGTAATGCCTTCCTCATTTCAGGCATTTCTTCTTCACAATTTTGTTTTCCTTTGGTGCATATTCTAATTCAGTATTTATTTGCTAAATGACAGTTTAAGGGGATAAACATAATAACTCACTCAACTGAGGTGTTTTTTGAAAACGTCAAATCAGTTTACTTAATCAAAAAATTTATGTTATTATGAATTCCAAATATTTAACACTATTTCTTAGGACTGGGAATTGCCTGACTCAGCTGAATTAGAGAAAGATTTTTTTTTTTAATGTCAGAGATTAAAATGCAAATTTTAAATTTTGTATGCATGAAGGAAGATCCCTAATGCAATGATTATGAATTGGCTTAGAAAAACATAAATCCATTTTATTACATGTTCACAGCGAGAAACAAATACTATTATCACCGTGGAGTCAAGTGGCAGAACTCAACATCATGTCCTAAATAAGTACCAGCTGTTTAGAACATTATAGAGGGAGATGGGAGAATTCAGGCTTAATGAATTATTTTCTTGGTTAGAAAACAAATCTACAAAGAGAGCATTATAACTATAAGGCAATAGCATTTCTAAGATTCCACTCACAGCAGACATAAGGCAAGCAGACATAAAGCCAAGCCTTTCACTGGCTTTTGAATCACTCATACAAACTTGGAAAATTACAACATAGAGTAACTGAAAGATTGTGTCTAAATAACTGATGTCAAAGACTGGTCTGCTTCCTTGTCTATGTTTTGTTTTGTTTTTCCTCCCGAGGCATACCTACTAGAGTTCTTTTCTTTCATTCTTTTGCATCCAGGTTGTCATCAAATCCTATTTGTTAAAACTGCTATCTACTTTTTTCTTTTTTCTCTAGTTTCTTTCAATTGACATTAACCTTCCTAGACTACCCCTTTCAGCCACAATCACATTTATAAATCATCAGTTTTTATTATACTTACTATTATGCGTTACCATCAACTCTAACCATTTCCCCACATTTACAACCCCCCTTATTAAACATTCTACCTACATCCAGCATCAGCTTTCCCTTCTCAATCCACATTCTATCTCCAGAAACCTATATTCTATAGTTTGACTCCATAAGTTTACTCTTGTATTTTGTTTATATTAATGAGACCACACAATATTTGTCCTTTTGTATCTGGCTTATTTCACTCAGCATAATGTCCTCAAGGTTCATCCATGTTGTCATATGCATCCCAAGTTCATTCCTTGGTACAGCTGAATAGTATTCCATCATATGTATATACCACATTTTGTTTATCCATTCCCTAGGTTGGTGGACACCTGAGTTGTTTCCATCTTTTAACAATTGTGAATAATGCTTCTATGAACATCATTGTGCAAATGTCAGTTTGTGTCCTTGCTTTCAGTTCTTCTGAATATATCCCTAGTAGTGGAATTGCCAGATGATATGGCAGTTCTGTATTTAGCTTCCTGAGGTACTGCCAAAATGTCTTCCACAGAGTCTGCACCATTTTACATTCCCGTCAAAAATGAAGGATTGTTCCTATTTCTCCACAACCTCTCCAGTACTTGTAGTTTTCTGTTTTTTTTTTTTTTTTTTAAATAATAGCCATTCTGTAAGGCGTGAAATGGTATTTCATTGTAGTTTTGATCTGCATTGCCCTAATAGCTAGTGATGTTGAGCATATTTTCATATGCTTTTTGGCCATTTATATTTCCTCTTTGGAAAAAATTTCTGTTCAGGTCTTTTGCCCATTTTGTAGTTGGATTGCTTGTCTTTTTATGGTTGAGTTGTATGATCTCTATATAACATAGAGATCAAAATCTTATTGGACATGTGGTTTCCAAAAATTTTCTCCCGATAGATAGACTGCCTTTTCACCATCTTAGCAAAATCATTTGAAGCACAAAAATGTTTAATTTTGAGGTGGTCTCATTTATCCATTTTTTTCTTTTGTTGCTCATGCTTTGGGTATAAGGTATAAGAAACTACCACCTAGCACCAGATCTTGAAGATGTGTCTCTATATTTTCTTTTAGGAGTTTTATGGTTCTAGCTTTTATATTTAGGTCATTTATCCATTTTGAAGAAATTTTTGTATAAGGTGTGAGATAGGGGTCCTTTTTCTTTCTTTTGGATATGGATATACAGTTTACCCAGCACCATTTGTTGAATAGACTGTTTTGACCCAGCCGGGTAGGTTTGATAGCCTTGTCAAAAATCACTTGACCATTTATATGAGGGTCTATTTCTGAATTCCCAATTCGGTTCCATTGGTCAATAAGATATCTTTATGTCAGTAGCATGCTGTTTTTACCACTGTAGCTAAGTAATATGCTTTAAACTCAGGAAGTGAGAGTCCTCCAACTTCACTCTTCTTTATAAAGATATTTTTGGCTATTTGGGCAAATTTAAATCTGATAATAGGTTTTTCCATTTCTGCAAAAAAAAAAAAGGCTGTTGGGATTTTTATTGGGATTCCATTGAATGTGTAAATCAGTTTAGGTAGAATTGACATCTTAACGATACTTAGTTTTCCAATCCATGAACACGGAATGTCCTTCCATTTATTTAAGTCTTCTTTGGTTTCTTTTAGCAATGTTTTGTAGTTTTAACCCAGATCTTTTAGGTCCTTGGTTAAGTTTATTCCTAAATATTTAATTCTTTTAGTTACTATTGTAAATAGAATTTTTTTTTTCTGATTTTCTCCTCAGATTGCTCTTTAGTATTGTATAGAAATGCTACCAATTTTTGTGTATTAATATTGTATCCCACTACGTTGCTGAATTTGTCTATTCTAGTATCTGTTGTGGATTTTTCGGGATTTTCTAGGTGTAGGATCATTTCATCAGTGAATAGTGAACATTTTAATTCATCCTTTCCTACTTGGGTGCCTTTTATTTCTTTTTCTCGTCTAATTGCTCCAACTAGAACTGCTAGCATAATTTTGCATAACAGTGGTGACAGTGGGCATCCTTGTCTTTTTCCTGATCTCAGTGGGATAGTGTTCAGTCTTTTACCATTGAGTACAATGTTAGCTGTGTATTTTTCATATATGCATTTTACCATGTTAAGAAAGTTTCTTTCTATTCCTATCTTTTGGAGTGTTTTTATCAAGAAATGATGCTCTGTTTTGTCAAATGCCTTTTCTGTGTCAATAGAGATGATCATGTGATTTTTATTCAATTTATTAATGTGGTTTATTACACTAATTGATTTTCTTGCGTTGAACCACCCTTGCATACCCACTTGATTGTGGTGTATAATTCTTTTGGGTTCGATTTGCAAGTATTTTGTTGAGTTTTTTTTTCATCTATTTTCATTAGAGAAATTGGTATTTCATAGTGTCTTTGGTATTAGGGTGATGTTGGCTTCATAGCATGAGTTTGTTGGTATTCCATCCTCTTCAATTTTGGGGAAGAGTTTGAGCAAGATTGGTATTAGATCTTCTTTGAATGATTGGTAGAATTCAGCTGTGAAGCCATTTGGCCTGTGCTTTTCATTTTTGGGAGGTTTTTGATGACTTTCAATCTCATTACTTGTAATTGGTTTGTTGAGGTCTTCTTTTTCTTCTAGGGTCAGTGTAGATTGTTCATGTGTTTGTAGGAATTTGTCCATTTCATCTACATTGTCTAGTTTGTTGGTGTATTTGTTGGTGTACAGTTGTTTATAGTATCCTATTATGTTCTCTTTTATTTCTGCAGGGTCAGTGGTAATGTCTCCTCTGTCATTTCTGATTTTATTTATTTGCATCTTCTCTCTTTTTTTCCTTTGTCAGTCCAGTTAAGGGTTTGCCAATTTTGTTTGATCTTCTCAAAGAACCAACTTTTGGTTTGTTGATGTTCTATTTTTTATTTGTTCTCAATATCGTTTGTTTCTGCCTTAAATTTTTTATTTTATTTTTTATTTCTTTCCTCCTGCTTGCTTTGGGATTAGTTTGCTGTTCTTTTTCTAGTTCCTCCAGGTGTGCAGTAAGGTCTTCAATTTTAGCACTTTCTTCTTTTTTAATATAAGCATTGAGGGCTATAAATTTCCCTCTCAGGCACTGCCTTTGCTGTATCTCATGGGTTTTGATATGTTGTGTTCTTGTTTTCATTAATGTTGTGATATTTACTGATTCCTCTGGCAGTTTCTTTGACCCACTGATTATTTAAAAAGTGTGTTGTTTAATCTCCATATACTTGTGAATTTTCCCCTTTTCTGCCTGTTATTGATTCCAGCTTCATTTTATTATGATCAGAGAAAGTGTTTTGTATAATTTCAATCTTTGTACATTTATTGAGACCTGTCTTGTGACCCAACTTATAGTCTATCCTGAAGAAGGATCCATGAGCACATGAAAAGAATGTATATCCTGTGGTTTTGGGGTATAATGCTCTATAAATGTCTATTAGATCTACTTCATTTATCATAATATTCAAGATCTCTGTTAATTATTTATCCTTGTCTAGATGTCCTATCCAATGCTGAGAGTTGTATATTGAAGTCTCCAGCTCTTATTGTAGACATATCTATTTTTCCCTTTAGTTTTGCCAGTATGTGTCTCACGTATTTTGGGGCACCCAAGTTAGGTGCATAAATATTTATGATTATTTCTTCTTGGTGAATTGCCGCTTTTATTAATATATAATGACCTTTTTTCATCTCTTATAAAAGTTTTCCATTTAAAATATATTTGTCCAATAGTATTGTTACTCCAGGTCTTTTTTGGTTACTATTTACATGGAAATAGTCTCTTTTTTCCAACTTTTCACTTTCTGCCTGATTGTGTCCTTGCATCTAAGGTGAGTCTCTTGTAGAGAGCAGATAGATAGCACATATTTTTTTAATTTAGTCTTTAAGTCTATGTCTTTTGAATGGGGAGTTCAATCCATTAATGTTCCATGTTATTACTGAAAGGCATTACTTACTTCATCCATCTTATCCTTTTTCTTTCTGTTGTCATATCTTACTATTGTCTGTCTTTTTTTTTACCCTTTTATTTATTCTTACTAATATTCTTTATTTCTATATTCTTCTCCAAGTCTCTCACCCTTGTTGTTTCCTTTCAGGCTGCAGAAATCCCTTATTATCACTTGTAAATTCCATCTTTTGGTAACAAACTCTGTTTTTGTTTGTCTGTGAAGACTTTAAACACCCTCATTTTTGAAGGACAGTTTTTCTAGGTAAAGAATTTTTGCCTGGCAATTTTTCTCTTTCAGAACCTTAAATATATCATACCACTCCCTTTTCATCTCCATGTTCTCTGATGAGAGATTGGCATGTAGTCTTATTGAGCTTCCCTTATATGTGTAGATGGTTCAGTTCAAATCTGCTATTATCTGCCTCTAGTGTATTTTTTAATCTCATCCATTGTGTCCTTTATTCCCATAAGCTCTGTTACTTTTCATTTGCAGGCTTTCAAATTGTTCTTTATGCTCACCAAGTGTCTTCTTAATATCCTTATTCTCTTTAACCATATTTTCCTTCGACAACTTGATTTAGGAGATTTGTGTGAAAGTTATTTTTTAATTGTCTTAAATCATGTGTCTCATCAGAATTTTTGATTTGATCCTTTGGCTGGGCCATATCTTCCTGTTTCTTAGTATGGCTTGTAATTTTTTGCTGATGCCTAGGAATCTGATTATGTTGGTGAATTTACTCTGACAGTCAATTTCTCTCTTGTGCCTAGTGGTTTTGTTTCATGGCTTTTTTTTTTTTTTTTTTCTTTTTTTTGGTTCAACTTATTCTAAATCCTTACGATTGCTCAGCTTAAGTTATCAAAACAGGGCCAGGGATCTACTAATGGGATGCAGACCTGATCCAGTAGTTACTGGACATGAGAAACTCCAAAACGATTTTTTACTCCTTGCAGTTTCCAAGCCTGCCAGCAGATGTCACTCTTCAGCAAAACTTTCCAAAGAAGTGTCTCTTTCAGCCTCCACTCACTCAAAATGAGCTTCACTGGCCAAAATCACCACAGGGAAACCATTCTCCGCCCTCTGCTGCACCCTCTCTTCTCCCAGGGAGGAAGATGTCTGTTTCCCTCTCAGCTGTCTGCTGTGAGCCACGGGTTTTACCCAGGCTGTCCGTCTTGAGGGTGGGGCCATTCCCTGCAGTAGAGGCTTGTAATTCAGTTTTCTCTTCAGCCTCTGCATCCCTCTGTCCCTGTCCCTCTTGGATGGTACGTAGCACTCTCCTGTGCTGCAGGCCCCAAAATATCTCCCTCAGACAGCTAAACCTTTTCTATATTTGTTTTTGTAAGAGAATTGAGCCCCACCACCCTACTCTGATGCTATCTTCCCAGAGGTCTCAGTCTTGTTCTATCTACTTCTTATGACGGTTCCATATCAGTTGCAATCAAAGTGTTAGGCAAGGAAAAAAAATGTAGCCAAGAAATAAGGTGAGCAGTTTACCAATAAGATTTAAAATCTATTGAATACTATGCACTGTCCTAAGAACTATACCACACTATCGTTTTTCATTCTTATAACAACCCTTGAGTAAAGTATGTTATCATAATCCTTACAGTTTTATAGATTAAGAAACTAGGGCTTAGAGCAGTGGTTCTTAACTGTGGCTCCTTATTAGAATCATCTGGGAACTTGTAAAAACATCAGGGCTCAGGTCACCATCCAGAATGCCTGGAACTGGGACTTGGGCTTCAGTATTTTTTAAAGTCCCTAGGTGATTACAAAGTGCAGCCAAGGTTAGAACTATGGGCTTTGAGAGCAGTTAATTGGCCAGTGCAAGGTCATAGTGCTGGCTGAGTGATGGAGTTGGGATTGGAGTCCAGGTTTGTCAGGTTTCAGAGCCTCATCTTAACTTCTCTACTATAATCCTCCCAAAGTATTTAAGATTTGTTTTAAAACAAAAGCAAAAAAAAAAAAAAAAAAAACAATTAATATTCTATTGTCATGTTTTCATATCACTGCAGAGAAATGTATGAAACGTATGTATTGTCTAATGAATAATAAAGCATACAGCAGTATTTTGAAACAGAACATTGCCAAGATCTTAGAAACCCGCTGTGTGTTCCTACTTCATCATAATCTTCTCTTTTCTCCCTAGAGGAAGGCTATATCTGGACTTTGTGATAATCATATTTTGCTTTTCTTTATGTTTTACCACTTGTATATGTTTTCTAAACAATATTGTTGTTTTGCTTGTTGTTGAACTTTATATGAAAGGGTTCATACTGTATGTATTGTTTTGTGTCTAGCTTTTTCACTTAACGTTATGCTTGTAAAATTCATCCATGATGTTTATGGCTATCCGTCATATTCAAGGTAATATGGTATTCCATTGTATGGATATACTGCAATTTATTTATTTTATTTATCACATATTTGCCTTTTTTCAATTTGGACTCATTGGTAACATGTTTCCTGTTGTATGTGTGTGTGAAACTTTCTAGAGGAAGGCTTATCAGTCATAAGTTATGTCTCTCTTCAACCTTAAGAGCAAATGCTAATCAAATATCTAAAGCAGTTATGCTAATTCACACTTCAGTAGGGATGAGATTTTCTCTGCTCCATTTCCTAACCAACATATGATAGTGTCAGACTAAAATGTTTAATATCTATTTGGAATTCCTCTTTTGTGGAGTATATAATTGAAACTTTATCCTATTTTTCTATAGGTTCTCTGTGTTTTTTTTTTTTTTCCTTAATGATTTTAGATGCTCTTTGTATTCTGCATACTAGTGCTTTCTCAGTTACATTGTTGCAAAGATCATTGCAATATGGGAGACGTTTTTAACTTCAATGTAATTGAATTTATCAATTTTTCCTTAGGGTTAGTTCTTTTTATGTTTAAGAGATCCTTCCCTACTCTGAATTCAAAAAGATATTTTACTATATTTTAAATACTTCAGTTTTGCTTTTTATATTTAGGTTTTTAATTCCCACGGAAGTAAGTTGTGTGTACTTGTGAAGAAAGGCCCATTTTTTTCTCCATTATAGATAACCCAGTGCTTGTACAGCACCATTTTTTTTTTTTAGTCTGTCCTTTCTCCTCTGATCTGCCATGCTATTTTGTCATATATCATGTATCTATTTATGCATAGGTCTGTTCTGGTCTCTTTATTCTGTTGTATCGGTCTATTTGTTCCTAAGCTAATACCACATTATCTTAATTATGATACATTTATAATGAGCCCTGATAGCCGGTGGAGCAAGTCCTCCCAACTTCTTCAAGAATGTTTTGGATATTCTTCAGTTTTTGCTTTTCTATAAAATCAGCTTATCAAATCCTCCCAAAAGAAATCTGCTGGATTTTGCTTGGGATTGCAATAAGTCCTTCAGTCAATTTGGAAGTAATTTATAGCTTTAGAGTTATGAAATTTCAAATCCATATCATGACATGCCTTTCCATTTTTAAAAATATTTTTATGAACGTCTTTTAGGAAAGTTGTGTAATTTTCTCTGCAGAAGTTTAGATCATCTTTTTTTTTTTGAGTTAATCCTATGTCCTTCATATACAGGAAGTATTATTTGTTTATTTAAAGTGTTGTTTAACTTTCATTTTCTAATGATATGTGAGTGGTCAGAGGCTAATATGGTCGACACTTGACAGGAATGCTAACAGAATGGAAAACTGCAGACCACTCCATGATGGTCCTATAATTGACCATGACCATGGATGCAAAAGCTCATCAAGTTCAGCACTGTATAAAACAATTTATCTTGACCAATTTGGATTCATTCCAGGAATGCCAGGCTGTTTTAATGATTCTAATATTAGAAACTTCATTTACTATAATTCACCATATTGATGAATAACGGGAGCAAAAGATATGAACATTTCAATGACACACACAAAAGGATTTGGTAAAATTGAACAGCCATTCAACATTTGCAAAATAGTAATGGAAGAAAACTACCTTAATCGAATAAAAATGAAACCTAATCTCCAAAAAGCTTCATTATCCTTAATGGATGAACATAGAAAGCATCTACTTTAAGATTAAAAGATTTCAAGGATCCCTGTAATTGCTTCTGTTTAACATTGAAGTGGAAACCCTTGCCAGCCCAATTTATCAAGAATAGATAAAAGGCAAATGATTTGAAGGGAAGAATCAAAACTATCATTTACAAATGATATTATCTTCATAGAAAATTCAAAATAATTTATAGATAAATTAGAATTAATAAACAAATTTAGTAAATTTGCTGGTTACAAAACCCAATATACACAAATCAATCTTACTACCTACATACTAGCAGCCAACAGTTAATCTAAGTGTAGAAACATGCCATTTGACATAACAGTATAAATTACCTACGAATAAATTTAACAGATATTTAAAAAACTTTTAAGGACAAAATTAGAACATTTTATCAAAATAACAGTAAAGTCCATACCATGTCCATGGATTGGAAGTCTCAAAATCATAAAACTTGATCTGTAGATTTGATGTAGTTTCAATCATGGTATGAACTTTTTATTTTTGAGGAAAGTGACAATATGGTTCTAAAATTTACATGGAAAGACAAAAAAATTACCATCCCACTCCTTCCTGAAGAATAACGAAGAAGATTGCCTTACTAGGTATGAAGAATTATTATATGATTGGTATCTGTAAAAGCAGAGACACACAGAAAAATGCAACAGATTAGCAAACTCATAACCAGAACCATATATATATAGAAACTTGATTTATGAGAGAACTTGCATTAAAGATTGACTTTACAATAAATGGAGCTAGGCAAACTGGTTATTTATATGCAAAAAGATGAAATTGAATCCCTGTCCCCACAGTATCCATCCTGTTCCAATCAATACCACATGTGTGAAAAATTTAAATGTGAAAGGCAGAACCATGCAACCTATAGAAGACAATATAGGAAATTATCTTCATGAACTTGGACTAGAGAATGATTTCTTAAAAACACATATATCCACACATGAACCAGAGGATATATGATGGATAAATTTGACTACACTAAATTAAGAACTTCTGTTTACCAAATGGCACTATAAAGAAAGTGAAAAGACAAACCTGAAAGAAGATACTTGCAACATATAGAGCTATCAAAAGAATAGTAACCAGAAAATAGAAAATATTTCTACATATCAACTAGCAAGAAATAATAAAAAACAACCCAATAGAAAAATAGGCAAAAGACTTGAATGGCACCTTACAGAAGAGACTAACTGAATGGCCAATAAAGCTATAAGATCTTCAGCTTCCATAGTAATTAGGTAAGTGAAAATTAGAACACTGTAAGATATCCTTTCACATCCTCCACAATGAGAAATTGAAATGTCTGACAAAAAACAAGTGTGGATGAGGATTTAGATCAACGGGTGCTTTTATACACTGCTGATGGCATTATGAATTCATACCACAAAATTAGGAAACATCTTTGCATTATCCAGTCAAGTTGAACATGTGCATCCACTCCTGGGTATATCCCAGATACTACTGAAAATGCCATTAGGACATATAAATATACAAAAATATTTATAGCAACCCTCTTTGTAAAGGAAAAAATCTAGAAACCGAAACAGTCAACATTAGAATAAATAAATTGTGGTGTATTAAGAAAGTAAAGTACAATACAGCAGTGAAAATGAAGTGCACTACCATGTTGCAGAACAACATGAATGCAATTCAGGAATGTAATTTTGAATGTTCTTTTTCTTAAAATGGGTGGTGGGAACACAGGTGTTTTTTTTTTTTTTTTTTTTTAAGATTTTATTTATTTATTCATTTATCCCCCCCTTGCCGCCTGCGCCCGCCGGGCCAGCCAACCACGCCGCGCGGGCGGGCCCGCCCCCACCAGGAGGCCCCGGGAACCGAACCGCTTCCCAGGTGTTTGTTTTATTGTTATTCTTTATCCCTTATACATATTTTATAAATATTATTTTATGTTTATACAATATTGTAAAAGATTTTAGAAGAATTGCTATTTGATGAAATACATTATTTATGCAATTCTAGCAATATAAAGTACAAATTAAAAATCAAAAACATCACTACCAAAAATACATATTAGGTGGTCATCGTTCTGTAGCATAATTTACACAGATATGCAGAGAGGATAGATAGAAGAAATATTAGTGGAATTATCTCAGATATGTAGTGTTCATGATGATCCACTACAAGATACAGTAGTTTAAGATAACATGATTTATTTATTCATTTACTCATGATTCTGTAACTGAGCAGAGTTTGGCAGGATGGCCAGAGTTACTCATGTGGTTGTTACATTTAGCTGATAGCTTGGCTGGGATTGGAATATCGATGATAGCTTCACTTCCATGTTTGCAACCTTTGCTGGGATGGCTGGGATTGCTCAGGGCTTCTGGCTGGTTGGTTTCTTTGTTTATTTTCATGATCTTTTATCACCCAGGAGATTCCAAGATGGTGACAGCTGAAGCTGCAAGTCTTTTACTATCTAGACACAGAAGTCTTAGAACATCTCTTCCATGCATTCAATCGGTCAAAGGAAGTTACAAAGCCAGAACAATTTCTTTCAACAATTATTATTGAATATCCACTATGTGCTAGGTAGGGACTGTTTTAGCCACTGAGAAAGCAATGAGCCAAAGGACAAAAATTCATTTTCTCATAAAGCATACATTCAAATGATTCAGGCAGTGATGGCAATATGTCATTTTATACCAGAAATCAATAAAATTTGTCTGAAGAGAAAAAGTTTGGTTAATTTAAATAAGAGAATAAGACAAGTTATAACTACTGATCTTAGTAATCTAGCTGAGCTCAGATAGAACTAAGAGAAGAAAGGTTGCCAGAAATATAAATCTGCTTGAGATTCCATTCAAAAGGATTCAGCAAATACCTACTATGTATCTTTGCTAGTGTAAAGATGGGGGAATATCTTGGAAGCATTTGATTTCATTCAATTTAATAAGGAATAGTTCGACATATGTGTGAGGCACAAAAAAGATACAAAAGGTAAGAAACACAGTACTCTTGACCTCACGGTGGCAACAATATTGAATACTCATAACTATAATACCAGGGAAGTAAGATAAGTGTCTATAAATGAAGTGCTATGGAGTTAATAGAAACTAATTTCTCATTCAGTCGTGAGAATCACTGAGCCTTCATAGAGGAGATAGCATTTGAGCTGGTTTTTGAATATTGACTACATTTTTAGTAGGGAGGGTCTGGGAGGTTTGAAGGAGAACGGAACAGCTTGACATGTCCTGTTGCTATCAGTTCAGACAGTGGCTGAATATTTCCTCCCTGTTTCCAGCTGAAGCAAGCTGGTGTGCGGATTAATGGTACTTCAATGATTTCCATTTTCTACTTGAATTCCTTGTTTAAAAGACCTATTTACACTACTGCTCTGGGTGACACCTATGTTTAGAGATGTCCGCTAGTTGAAAATGAACAAACAGAAGCTAGGTATTTCTTATCTCTAATGGATGTTCTGCAAATCCCTTAGCTTTAGCATTTTGTGTGCAATGAATTTTAAAAAATGAATAAGAGGAATACAGAGTGATGGATGTATACATCCAGGTGCTTTGTGCAAACATCACATTTTTTTTCTGTCAAGTTGATTTTAAGCATAGGATATGCAGTTTGGATGTGGTTGACACAGAACTGTGTGTGTCTTCTCACTCATTTCCCCCTTTGTTAAAAATGGACTGTGTTTGTTGTGGAGAAACTCTCAGGTTTCTCATCTCTCAATTTGCTAACCTCCACTATACTGATACTGATTTTCATCAATTTATTCCCCTACAAAAGACTAAAATGAGTCTGAACTGCCTACTGCAGCCATGTCTCCTTTTGTGGTGCTCTGGTTTCTCAGACAAATATCTATACTGTATCACAAGCATTCTTTCTTTCTCTCTTTTTCTCTCTCTCTCTCTCTTTCCTTCTCTTTCTCTCTCTCTCTCTCTTTTCTTTCTCCATCCATCATCTATCCATCGTCCATCTAGCCATCATCCATCTATCCATCATCCGTCCATCTATCCATCATCCGTCCATCTATCCATCGTCCGTCCATCTATCCGTCGTCTGTCATCTGTCCATCCATCAATCGTCGTCCATCCATCCGTCGATCCATTGTCTATCTTTTCATCTATCATCTGTCTACTGTCTGTCTGTCTATCACCTATCATCTGTCTATTATTTCTGTCCATCCATCCATCCTTCTATCCATCATCTATGTTTCTCTCTCTAACTCCTCTCTCTCTCCCTTTCTTCCATTGAATAAATATTTATTAGGCAACTATTATATACCAACCACCATTGAAGGGACTTTGGATACATTTGTGAAGAAAATAGGTAAAAATGTGTGTTCTATTGAAGTATACATTCTAGAAGGGGGAAAGAGAAAATAAACAATAAATAAAGAAATTATACAGTCATTGTAGTATATGTTATTATATCATTTTATTATATCAATACAATTCTATCATTGGATTCTATGGTGGTGATGTTATATCTGGGTGATAACCCAGAGATCTTTTTTCCTTTTCAACTTAATTACATCTTCTACTTTTTCTACAATGAAAATCTATTATACATGTATTTTAAAAGTGTAGGAATTTTTTCCTATAAACCCATTATTCATTTTAGGGATATTATTGTGTACATTGGTTGCTGTCTTAATAAAAAGGAAACACGTCTCTCAGGTTCCATTGTCAGGAATGGCTGAGTGATTTATTCAACAACTAGTTTTTTCTTTTCATGAAGCATTTAGGACTATGTCATTGTCTTTGCTTTTACTGCAAAAAAATTAGCAGAGTCAAAGCTGTGGTTCACCTCTGTCCATGCAAATCTCATTTTATGGCTTACATTTTGTGTACTTACCTTTTCTTAACTTCATCTTATTTTTTTCTCATCTTAGTTTCCCTTCCACTCCTACTTTGATTTTCTCACTCATTTAAAAAATATCCTCGGGAAGCGGCTGTGGCTCAATCAGTGGGGCTCCCGTTTGCCATATGGGAGGCCCCAGGTTCAGTTCCCGGGGCCTACTGGTGGGGGCGGGTCCGCCCGCACGGCGTGGTTGGCTGACCCAGTGAGCACAGGCAGCAGGGGGGGGGGATAAATGAATGAATAAATAAAATAAAATCTTAAAAAAAAAAAAATCCTCTTTACTTTCTATATCTATTTCAATTGAAATTTTCTGGGAATAATGTGCTATTAAGAAATAAAATGAAAAACTTGTTAATTAACAAAATGGGATAAAATTATGTATATAAACAGTTAGCATTTCTGAATGTTCGCCCTATGTAGGTCCTCTGTTAAGCAATTTATAGACATTATTTTATGAATCCTCACAACAATCTCTGGTGGTTGGTCCTACCATCTCTTGTAGTTTTCAGATATATAAGCAAACCATTAGAGAGCTTAAATAGCTTGCCCCAGCTCAGTAAGAACTGCAGAACTGTCAACTATGTAAAAGAAAGTATGTTGCATAAGAAAAAAGACTGAAGGAAATATGCCAGGTTATTAAGTAGTTTCCTCTTAATTGGGGATTTTGGGGTTTAATTGCAATTTTTCTACATTTCCCCCCAAATTTTACAAGTATATTATTTTTAATCAGTAGGAAAAAAATTAATGTGAACCTACTAACCTGAACACCCATCTTAAAACAGGTGATTTTGATAATTTTCCATAATATTGGATCAACAAATTCGGATCTGCTCAATTATTTGCAGTTGTGTATCCTTCTCTTCCCTGTTCCCCACCCCCCACAATTATTTCTCCCTGAATATTCCAGCCATCCTCAACTGTGTATTATATCACCCTCCTGCAAAGGTTCTCCCAGTTGGTACTTAGCTTAATGGTCAACTCCAACCAGATGGGGAATGAAGAGGAATTTTTCCTGCTTAGATTTGCAAGGAGGTGCATTATCAATGAGTGCAGAGATTGGGAGATGTGTCCCAGGTAGTACAAGGGGTTGGGGCTGTTCTGTGAGCATATTGGCAAAGCCAGGCCAAGAACATTTCGGCAATGCAGCAATGCAGCTGGTGATTTGTGCCCACACAGCACGCAAACTTAACCGTCACCACAAACAATCTTTGGATATTTTTGAAAGCTGGCATCTTTTTTACAAAATACTAGTGCCTTGATTTTTTTCACCGAAAAGAGAGAGCTGTATGAAGAGGCATCATGGCCTAATGGAAAATACACCGAATTGAGATCATCATATCACCATTTGTTATTTATGAGGTCTTAGGAGACTTACTTGTTTTGAGCCTCTGTTTTCTTCATCTGTAAATATGTGGATGATGATATAACTTTACTGCCTATGTCACAGAGTTGTTTTCTGGAGCAAATGAAACAGTATATGTTGTAGCTCTTTGTAATCTTTAAAAACCAGTACAAATATTAATAAAAGGCATTCTTATTTTTATTTTTTACTGAAAATATTCCCAGATCATTGCATGCCAGAGGTGAATTTTTCCTAAAATGATTTATAGTAAAAGAAACCTACTAGGCATTTGAACTTCATCCTTGAATGTTTTCAGTGTTGCTTATCTAACATGTAGATGGATAGACAGAGCAGGAAGAGGAATTAGCAGATCACCCACTGTAACATTTGTCCAGGTTGTGAGCTCAAGCCATTGTTTCTTCCATATCTACTTCAATTCTTTTCTCACTTATTATATGATCAGTTATTTTCTAACATTGAAAGCATGAATAAAATCCTCCTTTTCCCTTTAGAGATTTCTGATTTCCCATATCCTAGGAAAAAGAAATAAGAAAAAGCTGTTGGTGAACGTGCAGATGCTCCTGGGGTCTCCGTGTTCTGAAAAGAATTAGTGCAACCCTTTGTGGGGTGGAAACGTCTTGTTGCCTTTTGCTTCTCCTGATGCCCAGAAATGCAGAGCAGTGGGAGTGGCAAGGGCTAGGAGAGGTGGCTGCTGCAACGAGGTGAGATGGCCTGCAGGGAGGTCTTGCCCACAGCAGAGACAACTTCTATAGCCATCCAGGAATTTTGCTGGAAACCGAAAGAGCTGGAGAAGAGGAAGTGGGAAGGAGCAGAACTGAGCTCCAGCAACTGGACTTGGGAGGTTACCAGAGCTGTGCTTGATTATCCAGGTCCAGTGGCTAGGCCTGCTTTAGGTTCATGCAGTGCTGCAGAACTATGCATGTTTTCATTGTGAACATTAAATAAAGATTTAAGAAATAGTGGCTGTTCACACGGTGGGGTTTGGAGGCCAAGTTGGCAAAAAAAAATAGTGGAAAAAAAAAAAAAGATAAACATGTACATGAATTGAGCCTGACTCATTTCCAGAACTTGTATGGTGAATAGGGACCCTCTCCATGCACCACTGAAATTATAAAAATAATTGGGATGTTTCAGGATTGGGATAGACAATCAATGGTCTAAGTAATTAAAAGGCAACCAGTCAGCATATCAAGGCTCTTTGACTCCACTATTTTTGCATGAGTAATCCTTCATATTATTCCAGTATCCTGAGATAATTTTTTGGTGGAGTTAAATTCAAACAGCTCAAATGAATATAGTTAATTGCATCTTACAAAGAACTGGGTATGATGTGATTAAATGGCAGTACCAATAGCATACTTAACTCCAGGAAAATGATTATTGAGGATACGAAAGAAGTATCATGACATCCAGCATAGAATAAGTGGAACAAACTATAGAGTGGTACATACCAAGGAAGACAGGAACAGTTAGTCAAACTGGTTAAAGAGCATTATCAGTTCTTACTAAGGAAGATGTAGAGAATTGAATCAGAACTTCCTGAGAAGAATGGGCTGGAGCAAAGATCCAAAGAAAGATTGGATTAAAAATTCATGTGCGCTCTCTGTCCAACACCTACAACGGGCAGTGCTGGGAGGATGCAGACTTCCCCATTCTGTGCTAGGTGTGTCTTGGGAAAAAACTATGTATCTGAATGACCAAAAAAAAAAAAAAAAAAAAATTGGAAGGAATGCAAAATCTGTGTGAGGCCATTCACAGAGCTCCACTGGTGCCTGGGTCTGCATGTGTTTCAAGAAGAACGAAGTGTGCCAAACCTGCAGCAAATTGAAAAATGTCTGTTACACCTGCCTTTTGGACCTAGAATATGGCCTGCTCACCCAGGTTTGTGATGCGGGGTTGTCTTTTAAGGATGGCATGTCAAAGTCTGATGTCACCAAAGAGTACTGCACACAGAATACAGAGATTTCTAACTCTGATGGGACACGGCCAGTCAGCATGCTGTGAGAAAGCCACATCCACCAGTGACAAGCTGCTCAAACTGGCCCAGGCCACACCCTGCTATAAAGAGAATCACTTGCTCCTTCCAGGTGAAAGCGGAGTATAAGAGAGGAGAATCCATGCGGACATGAGAAGCCTATAGATCCATATGACCCCCTTGCTGATCAGAATATCAAGGACTGATATGGAATCAATAACCCTGTGCCAGATAAGTCTCTAAAGTGGGCTTCACCAATGCTACGTCTGGACCTGCCAGGGGACAAGACTATCACCACGTTATATGTTGGTGGTCTGGGAGATCCCATTACCAAGACAGATCTAAGAAATCATTTCTACCAGTTTGGGAAGATTCAGCTGCTCACCTTTTTGCAGAGACAGCAGTGTGGTTTCATCCAGTTTGCCACAAGACTAGGTGCAGAAGCGCCTGCCAAATAAATCCTTTAATGAGTTGATTGTCAATGGCTGCAGACTCAACACGAAATCGGGAAGATCCCAAGCAGCCAGAGGAAAAGAAAAGAAAATGCAATCACAGACTCTGGAATCAAGCAAGAACCCATTCCAGGACTGCTGAGAGCCCTTCCTCCTCCCCCTCCTCCTCCTCCTCCTCCTCCTCCTCCCCCTCCTCCCCCTCCTCCCCCTCCTCCAGCAGCAGCAGCAGTCTCTGCCAACTACTTCAACCACCCCCAAGTGATATTCATTTCAGTTGAGAGGTGGAGGTGGTATCTGCCAGGCTTTTCCAATGTAAAGTTACACTATTTTCCCTTTGTAAATAGTAAGTATTTTGTGGTGGTAGAAACTTGAAACTATGTGAGTATCCTGTTCTTCATCAAGCATTCAACTTATTCACTATTTATTTTGGATCCATCGTTTCCTAGTTTCTTCAGTGGGTTCTAATTAATTACTGTGTCATGATTTATGTCAATGCCTACTTTGCTGTGCCCCACCTAATGGCTTTAGGACTGAGTTGTATGGGGAGGGAAGAGAGGGAAAGAGAAGGGATAAAAGAAGACGGGAAGAGATGGGAAGGGAAGGAAAGTGAAGGAGAGGAGGGTGAAGAAGAGCTATACTTTATTTTTGATTACTTAAATTTCTATTTCTAGTCCTATCATGTCTGGCAGATGGAAAATTTATCTTTAGTTTTTATGGGTTCTACTCCAATTCTTCTGGGGTTGTGTTGAAGTACAAGAGGGATTACATTGTTCTTAGGTATTCATCGGAAGCCCTTCTGGTCCTTGGCCATGGGTTCACCCAGGCTAATGCTGAGCGCCCTTGTCTCTATCCACATAGCTTCTCCCAATCAGGAAACCATTGCTTAATTGCTTGTTGGGAGCCATAGGGCTTTTTCTCCTGCTTCTGGACCCCTCTTTGGAGGTAAGCCCTATACAGACCTACTCTGTTTCTTTTGCTCCTCATTCCAATCCAGGAAATTTTTTCTGATATTGGGGTGGGATAGTGTAGGGAAGCCCCAAGCTATTCATCCTGCTTTCCCCAAACATTTAATTTATACCCCAATCTTCTAAGTTGTCTTCAAGGCTTGAACTTTTGGAGCATAAAAACCAGGGTGAATCACATACTGTTTTTGTCTGTCATTGAGACTGTATTAGTCTGCTATTAGTTTGCTAAAGGTGTGCCGATGCAAAGTACACACTTTGGCTTTTATAGAGGGTATTTATTTGGGGTAAAATCTTCAGTCCCAAGGGTGTAGAAAGTCCAGCTCAAGGTACCATAAGAGGTACTTTCTCACCAAAGTCAGCTGCCATGTGTTGAAGCAAGATGGCGGGCAATCTCTGCTGGGTTTCAGCCTTCCCCTCTGGGCTTCCTCTATCAGTCTTGGCTCTCTTCCCTAGATCAGCAGTAAGCTATCAGGAAAATGGTCCGTCTTTCCCTGGGGGCTTTAGCTGTTTAAGCCTTCTCCTTTCTGTCACATGGCAGGATCAAAACGACAAAGTTCTCTCCTCAGTGTGTCGTCTTCAGTGAGTGTCCATTTATATCAGCCCACCAAGAGGGCAGGATCTCAACCTGAGTCATGCCTTACTGACATGGTTGAATCAAAGCCCTAGTCTTAACAGGTCATTTAATCAAGGGTCCCTCAACTGAATCCAATATAACCAAAGGGTATCACTCCCAGACGAATAGATTAGTTTACAGTCTTTCTCTTTTTGGGATTCATAAAAATAACCTCAAACTGTTACAGCCACCTTCATAACATTCTAGGGTGGGCAACTTCCCAGGAATTATTGTAGGTAAGTACGTGAGCCTGGCAGACTCTGCATTGCAGTGAAAACTTGATGTTCTGAGTATGTACATCTAGGGCAGAAGCTCCCTTAAAGAATTCTATTTTTTTTTGTCTCAGAAAATGAGCAAATACAATCATTTTTAGTTATAATTGTTATCTGATTCAAGGCAGTCACTAAACAGGCTGTTACCCCATAAAACATTTGGGGAAATTTTAATATGGACTGAGTATTAGATGATATTGCTGATTTTGTTAAAGGTGATAGTTAATATCATAGTTTGTAAAAGAATTTCTTTATTTTAAAAAGATGTATGCTGAAATGTTTAGGGGTGAGATGAAGCCTGCAACTTTCAAATGGGTCAGCAAAAATGTGTGTGTGTGTGTGTGTGTGTATTTCTCTCTCCCCCTCTTCCCTACCCTTTTCTACCTCAAAACACAGAGCAGATGCTGAGGGTGAGGGAGGGAGGGAGAGGGAGAGGGAGAAGGAGAGGTAAGGCACATGTGACAAAATATTAACAATTGTTAAATTTAAGTAAAGGGTTTGAGAATGTTCACTGTAATATTATCATAACTTTTCTGTAAATCCTGCAAACTGAAAAAAAGATTGGGAAAACACAGCTTGGGAGTGATCAGACTTTGCCACTTACTAGCTGTCCTGGGCAAGTATTTAAACTCTCAAAGCCTCACTTTCTTCTTCTGTAAATAATGATAATAATGGGAAGGAGGAGGAGAAGTAAAACATTACCTAAATTTATGGTGTTTTCATGAGGATAAAGTGAGATCATAGATCTGAAGCACTTAGCATATTTTAGAAAGTGCTTAATGCTTATTACATACAGCCATTTCATTTTCTTTATAAGCATGCCTTCAGACCCCTTGTGGGTCGTGAGATTTTAGGGAATGATATGGGGTGCTTTGGGTTCATTCAGCTCTGAAGCAGAGAGGGACTTTGACAGTCTAGAGTGCTCGGGAATTCTTTGATAGCTATCATGGCATAGAGGTGGGCCAACTATTCCCCAACTTTATTTGAAATTGAAGCAGCTGTGGGCCTCCTACAGGCTTCCTAGGTTTATGGCAATACTGGGTTAGTAAGAGATTGGAAGAAGAAAAGTTCTTGGATCCTTCCACAGCTCTTTCCTCTTGGTGCACATGCTAGGAATCTTCCTTTGGAGAGACATCCAGGTTGTAAGGAGACAATGCTGTGGATAATATGCTCTCTGAAATGAAGAAATAATTTCTTTTCAGTTAAGAGTTTGACTTGCATAACAAGTGGGAAAAGGAACACATTTTCTTCCTGTCTTGACAACCTGGTCTGGGTATTCATTCATTTACTCACTCATTCACTCACTCACTCACTCACCCACCCACTCACTCATCCATTCATCTAGGTAATATTTATTGACCACCTATTATGTGACAGACACCTTTAGATGTTGCTTTCTTAGATCTTGGTCCATCTTTTTCAGCCCTTCCTTCCTCAATACGCAGAACAGATGCTTGAAGAGAAATGAAATCTCCAGTGTATTATAAAGAAGTACTGGGATGAATAAAAAATTCCCCCCAAATGAGTGAACCTTTAGTTCTAGCCTCATCAACATAACACCCAAGTAGATTGTCTCTGATCTGGTGAGCAGACTCTAGAAACCCAGTAGCAATGTCTCAAACATTTTGCCAAGGAAAGTTTCTCAACTCATTTCCTTGAAGCTTTGGGGCTATATTGTCAGTTTTCCAGAGCTGGCTAGTGCAAATACCACACAGTGGGTTAGCTTCCCAACAGGAATTTATTAGCTTATGGTTTTAGAGGCCAGAAGTTCCAATTCAAGGCGTAGGCAAGGACTGCTTTCTCGTGGGGCTGGTGACATTCTGGTGAAGGTAGTCCTCCAGCACATGGTGATGTCCTTGGTCTTCCCATGTAGCCCTTCTTCAACTCCTGGATTCTTCTCTTTATAAGACAGATTAAGACCCACCTCATTTAGTTGGATCATATCTTAACTAAAAATTACATCTTCAAGAAGTCTTAATTACAATGGGTTCACACCCAGAGGAATGTGGATGAAGATTAAGAACATGTCTAAACTGGGAACATAATTCAGTCTACCACAGTTGTGTGTACTGTGTTGGAGACTTACACACACAGCGGCAAGTGTTGTAGTATGGTTTTCTTGCACCAACTTTCCTGTCCATGAGAGAAACATTCTGGCGCTTCTCTTAGCTACTTGGTCATGTTATCCTTTGCTCCTGCTATTCAAATTAGGTTGAGAACCTCATTACTTTCAGAGGGTATCTTATGATTAAGTAAATATATTTGAAACTTATTATCTTAAAAGTTCCAATTATGGTAGATATGAACCTATACTGAAACTGTAAACAAAGCAAGTTTTTTACTGAGAGGGTTTTAGATTATTTTAACTTAACTTTCATTCATGAAAAGTATGGCTTAGGAAAAAAGTAATGAAATTGTAATGCATCAGAAAAATAACTTCTAGGTATTTGAATCATATGGATATATCTGTCTTGGAATTTTATTAATTTATATGTCAGAAAGAACAATATTTTAAAGTTGAAATGTGACAAAGTGAAATGAATTTTTCCTCTCTCTTTTTCTTACCTCAATAACTTAACACTAATTACTTAGCACAGTTTCTAGCAGATCGTATGTTCAATATATTGAGTACAATAAAGATCAACCTAGGATGCAAGTTAAAGAATGACTTATTAACCAATTGCCAAAGAATTCAGTTGCTATTTTGTTGATATTTTTGTTCTGTATATATATGCCCCCATTATTTAATGAAGAGATTAGGGAAATGTATATTAAAAAAAGGAGAATGAAGTCAAAAGGCAGGGTAGAAAAACAAGAAGTAGGAATATTTCAAGTTTATACTTTCTATTATTTTCACTGTATGTTTCTTAGGCTAACAAGGTACAAAAGACTGTATATTATATTTATGGTGGTTTAAAAGGTCTGTCTGTCATTCTTTGACACTCCTACCATTGCAAAGTGGGATCAATGTCTCCTTCCTCTTGAATCTAGGCTCACCTTATTCACCCACTTAAAATTAATAGAATGTAGGAGAAGTGCGTAAATGATGGTGTGTGACTGCAGAGGCTAGATCAGAAAAAGGCATGTGGCTTCTGCTTAGTTCTCTTGAGATTTTCACTCTAGGAGAAGCCAGCAACCATGTAAGAAGTCTACCCAAAAGGCACCATGCTGGAGAAGGCATGTATAGGCACTTGAGTCAACAACCCTAGCCGAGCTCCCAGCCAGTGGTTAACCTCAACTGCCAGCCAAGTGATTGAGCCATCTTGGACCCCCAGCCAAGAGGCCTTCAGATGACTACAGCCTTAGTGGACATCTGAATGCAACCGCATGAGAGAACTAAGTTAGAGCTGCTTAGCAGAGCCTTTCTCAAATTCCCAACCC
>JAKSZT010054079.1:1961421-2002218 GCA_026826555.1 Tolypeutes matacus
CTGCATCTGCAGGCAGGATCATCCCACCCACCATATCCATGGGATATAAGCCCTCTCTCACTTGGAGTTGGAGTGGACATCACCATCCCAGTCGCCTCTGGATTGGGGGAAGAACTATGGACTAGAGTGGACTTGATGGTATTCTCTTGCTCACATATGGTGATTCTTGCAATGCAAGAAATTATAACAATGAGGTGGAGCCAGTGGCCACTTGACAGTTTTTGGGTAGGGAGGGGATGAGCAGTTGAAATACAGGGGCTTCTTTGGGAGTTGGAGGTTGTCCTGAGTACTGTTGTGGCAATGGATGTAGGCCATTTTAAATCAGCACACACCACTCAGAACTGAGTGGGAGAGAGTGTGGTCTACAGTGTGAACTGTGGTCTATGGTTGGTGGCAAGGCTCCAGGATGTGTAAGTTCATTGAGGTTGGTGGGCCACACTGTGGGAGATGTTTGTGTGGGATGTGGTGGGAGGTGTGGGAGGTGGGCAACATGGGAATCCCAGTGGGTTCCGTGTAATATTTTAGGTAATCTAAGCACCTCTTAAAATATATGTATATATATATATATAAATAACATTTGTGTAAGCAAATACACATATATGCATATATATTTATATATCATTTTGCAAATGTTTGTATGTATTGTGAGAATTTTGATTTTTACCCGTAATAAAAAAAAAAAAAACAAAAAACAAACAAACAAAAAAAATGGTCATTCACCCTGGATCTCTATTTTCAGTAGCCCAGGGGAAATGGCACAGTTGTGTTAAGTTTTCATTTTTCTCTATCCATTCTCATCAGCATCTGAAATTGCTAGAAAAAAGTAGTTTCCTTCAAATGTGAATTATTTCCTTCTCTTTTTCTCAGAAGACAGATGTAGCAATGCTCAGTTTTGCTTTTAAATAATATAGATTTTTTCATTTAGTTTCACAAGTGTCACTCTCATGCTTCTCCTACTCTTCTTAAAGACTTTTGTTACACATTGCTAAATTGCCTTTTAGAAAGTTTGTTCCAGATTACAACTCTGTCATTCTTTTTAATCTTTCCTACATTTTTGAATGAGAAATTGAATTTCTGTTATTTAATATTTCTTTGAGTTAAAAAAAATTCAGGATGTTATTGGCCATTTGAAGATTTTCTCGTGTGCATTGTCTGTTTCTATAATATGCTATGTTGTAATAATCTTTGATATTGAACAGCTCCTTAAATATAAGGTATTAAACATATGTCAATATTGTTCCCCATTTGTGGTTTCTAAAATTTATTTTTGGAGGTCTTTGAGATTATCCTTTACCTATTCTTTGAGATACAAAGCGTTGTCGCCACTTTTATTCTTCGGTTTGGACGGACTTCAGAATGAAGAAACGCAACCTCAGTGCAGTTAAACATTTATTTAGTTACAGCTCAGTGTTGCAGCTTGAACCTGGTCGGGGTGACAGTGGGAATACCCCCTGGTGTTGCAGCTCAAGCCTGGCTGAGGCCCAAGCCTGGTCGAGACACTGATGGAAGTGTGTCCTCAGTGTTACAGCTCAAGCCTGGGCCAAGGCACAAGCCTGGCCAAGACATCAGTGGAAGTGCCCCTGGGGTGAAGATGGAAGCACATGGCTAGGCTCAGCAGTGGCAAAGATGGCCAGGGTGAAGATGGAAAGCGCACCCAGGGTTTGGGGCTGTGCTTGATATAGGTTCACTGTGTCACCGCCCCTGGGGGTGGAGCCCTCAGTTGCAGTGCTCTTATTGGTTAATCACTGGTTCCGCGCAAAGGCATTGGTTAGGGTTTGAAGACTAGAGTAGCATGTAAATAGGGTATCCTAACTGGGAGGTGCTGATTGGCTGTTAATTAAGGTAATAGATTCTATTGGTTGAAAACTCTCTTATCCTATTGCTTGGCTCAGGGTCCCTCTGCCTAGGGGTCCCAGCTCAGTTACCAGCCCATTCCTTCACAAAGCACTTTTCAAAATGAACTGTCTTAGAATTGATGGTTTCTGACTTGGTCGATATGCTGTCGGATATCATGTCCCCCACAAAGGACATGTGGAAGTCTTAATCCACATTCTTGTGTGTGTAAGTAGGACCTTTGAAGATGTTATTTAATTAGTTAAGGTGTGGACTTGTGTGTGAATAGGATCTTCAAAGATACTATTTTGATGAGACCAAATCATATCAGGGTGGGCTTTAAGGCCTCTGATGAGAGTCCTTACAAGCAAAGGAAATTGATCACGGACTTAGAAGCTGGAAAAGGGGAAGCCCGATGACCCACACTGCCAGCACTGGAATGCCTCAGGCTCTGGGAGAAAGCACCGCTTGTCGAAACCTGGATTTTGGACTTCCAGTCTCCAAGACAATGAGACAATCCATTCCTGTTCTTTAAGCTGGTCAGTTTGTGGTATTTGCCATAGCATCCCTGGCAAACCAAGACATATGTTTAGAGCAGGGCTTCTTAGCCACGGATCCATGGACCCAAAGATTTCAGTGGGTCCGTGAGCTTGAATTGAAAAAAATCAACTTCTTATCTTTATTTCCTCTGACCTCTAACTAAAATCTAGCATTTCCTTCACTTATGAATGTATGCAGTAAATAAATTATAGTAGTATTCATTTCACTTGACTGACAAAGGGGTCCATGGAACAAAAAGGGTTAAGAACCGCTGGTTTAGAGAGTTCTTCCATACCCCAACATTGAATATTAACTTATGTTTTCATCCCTTTCTACACTGATTTCAACATTTACACTTAATTCTTTAGTACATACATTAATTTTGGTGTATAATATAATGTAAGAATATAACTATATTTTTGCCCCACTGTTCCCAAACGTTCATTGACTAATCCATCTTTTCCCCATTTATTTGATATCATTATTGCCATATATGTAATATATGTAAAATACGTAATATACGTAAAAAACAGGTCTGTTTCTTTTAAAAATAACTTTTATTATGGACATTTTTGAATGAAAACTAAAGAGAATAGTATTTTGATAGTATAACAAACTCCCATTGTCCCATCCCCTAGCTTCAGCAATTATCAACATTTTACCATTCTTTTAAAATTAGTACTCCCATGTTATTTGCTTTAAAATATTCACCTGTAAATATATCAGCAGGTATTTCTAAGAGATAATACATTTTAAAAATGTATTAACCACAATACTCTTAATATAACCAAAAATTAATAGTAAGTCCTTAATATCGTCTAATATGAAGAAACAGGGCCCATGCAAATATTCTTCAGTAGCAATGGTAGTTGCAACACGGTAGAGTTTATGAGAGGCAACCATGGCACCAGTGCTGATGGCAGCATCCAGTATTCAAGATGAATGGTGTTCAGCAGCGCTTTCACAGCACCTAGTGTTTACTGGACTTGAGATTTGTCCTGGGGTGTGACCTTGTCTGGGGTTTAGCTGCTCTTCCTTCCCTGGTTCCTTCCCATTTCCTAAGCCTGGATCTTCAAACTTCCCAGCAATTTAAATTAAGTTCTTATTTAAATCAATTATGGTCTATTCTGTTGCTTACAACTAATGACTCTAAATAATATGTGGCCTTTTAAAAGCAGTGTGACCATGTATGATGGTTAAGTTCAGGTGTTAACTTGGTTAGGTTATGGTATCCAGTTGTTAGGTCAAGCAAGCATTGGCTTGACTTTTACTGTGAGTGTATGTCATGGATTTAAATCATTAGGCAATTCATTGCACCTTGGCTGATTACATTAAAATTAACAAAGGAGATTCCCTTCAGTAGTGAGAGAAGTCTCATCTAATCAGTTGAAGTCTTTAAAGGAACAACTGATGATTTCAGCAGTCAGAAAGAATTTCTATCTTCAGGCAGCCAACTGTCCCTGGGCATTCATCAAAACCTTCATTGGAGTTTCCAATTTGCTGCCTGTCCTATGGAATTTGCACTTGCCAATTCCCACAGTTGCGTGAGACAATTCCTATAATATATCTCTTAATATTTACATATGTATATATCCTATCAGTTCTGTTTCTCTGGAGATCCCTGACTAATATGCATGTCTTTGTACATTTTAGTTTTCTTCTACCCCTCAACCTACCTTTATATATATTGGCCAAGTTTGGACAATATGTATAAGCTGACACCTAATATTCCAAACCATCATACCAATCAGCAGGTCTGTATTTGCAGTGTCATCTGCTTTGTCTATGTAATAGTGGTCTAAAATTATTTGAATATTTCTTTCACCTATTTTCCCACCAAATATTTATTAACTAAATACTAGTGCTAGGTCTGTGCTAGCTGTTATAGTTGCATTATTTTCCCTTTTTAACTTAAATTTTAGTGCACACATGATACAGTCATTTTTGTTCATTAAAATTCAGAACATTACAGATAAAGGTCTCCTTTGACCACTCCCATTCCTGTCCTCTCTACACCTTTCTAAGTATAACAATTATTTCAAGTTTAGAGTAACTTTCCAGATACCTTTTTCTATTTGTCTACCTTTCTATTCTAAGCAACAATAGAAACTATATGGAAAATAGAAAGCCACTTTATGTATGCAGGGCATAAGGATTTAATATAGGTATTAGGGATTTGATATAAGTATGACATAATCAGACTATTATAAGAACTGGGGGAATGAAGGGCATGCCACTTTATGGCTTTATCAAGGGAATTAGTTGTATGCAACAGAAATGGTCTCTGGCTGATCAAAGCATAAAAAAAAAAAAAACCTTAATAAAACTGTTCAGAATTTTGAAGAAACAGGAAGATCTCCTGGGCATCCTCTAGTGAGTCAGTGACTGTTCAGAAATGTATGCTAACCAGTTAAGACCCTGGGTAAGTCCATCTATGTCAGAGAAACAGCCTGTCCCCTCACCTCAATCACACTGCTTGCTCAGGCAGGCAAATAGGGTTGTGCTATTTATGTCCCTACAGAGTCATGGTGGGGGTTGCCAATCCTGCAAACTTTGGAGTCTAGGTGACTTTCTCCGTGCAAATCCACCACATCTTTCACTATTCTTTATTCATCCATCCCACCAAATCTCACTCTCGATTCGACATTCTAATACTTGGCAATGTGTGGCAAGAGAGAATGGGAAAAGGTCATAAAGGACATCCTAGAATCCTGATGATCCACTGGGACGGATGAAGGGATTGAAGGAACAGTCCCGCATAATTAATATGTCTTATGTAATATTCAGCCTCCGCTGAATGCCTTAGGCAATCAGTGCGCACTTGTGAACTGTTGCCCTGGGGAACATTCTAGTCTCTGCCTCATGAGCCCCACTGGGCCATTCTTGCTTTTTAAAAAATATAATATTGAAACTCTGTTTCAAATCTTGAGCAATGTAATGTTTAACAATGAAATAGGACCAAAGCAGGATTCTTAATACCACCATTAGGTTCAATATTGTGTAGGAATTATTGACAACACAATGATATCCAAGTTGTCTTAGTGCCCTTGAGAGCCCTTCCGCTTTATCTTCTTGATTGACTGTAAGAGGTCTGTAAGTAAAGACAGCTATTTCTTTCAGTTTCCCTGGGGATGGCCTGGTTTATAGTTGACTGAAAGTATTAATATAAATGATACAAGCATGCTGTATCATGCTAGTTTGAATATAAATGATACAAGCATGCTGGATATATGTATATTTATCCCCAGCTAGTTTACCCAATATTCCCTAATCTTTGGGGCAGATGTTTTCTGAGTTTTTGTTTGTTCATTTGTTTTCCACTCATGCCCTTTGATATGATACTTTGGGTTTCCTGTTGCTTCTCAAGCATGTCTACTGGGATGCTGACTTTGGTTACCTTTGGCTACGTGAACATATTACCAGGCAGGCTCTATATTCTTTTTCTTTCCTCTCTTTCATGATTAGAATCCCTGATGGCCCATACCCAAAAGTACAACCTTGGCACGTTGTGGAAATTTGTAATGGCTAGAGGCAAACTCATGATGTAATGTTAAGTAAAAGAAGCAGGATATAAAATTATTTCCATGTGTGGTACTAATTATGAATTTTTTATAGGAATGACTGGAAACCTAGTAATTCAAATTGGTAACAGTTCTTATCACTTCTGTGGGATATTATGAATTAAATATTTTTTATTCAGAAAAATTTATTATTCCACAATTCATATAAATCATCCTATGTTATAATTAGAATAAGAATATTATAAAAATATTGTGATGGCATTAGTTGTCCCTTCTTCCATATGAGTACAGCATCCAGAAAGTTCTAAAGGTGCTCCGTAAATCCTTTTGGTGGATAGACTTTAGACCAGCAACAACCCCTCCAGCTTCCCTTATTTATATATGACCAGACTCTTAGAGACTAGTTTTTAGGACTTCTCAATGACTTGAATGACTCTTCCAAAAGTAAGTCAATGTCTTTGGTTATTCAGAAAAGTCCTCAGTAGGGGCTTTCAAGAACTCCTACATTTGCCAAGTTTTGTATCAGCCAGTTCACAGTTAATGGAAGGTAATATGATGGGGATGCGGGGAACCAGGATGAGTATCACTGAAAATGATGGTTCTGGGTGCATTTGATATTCCATCTTCATAGTCCAAACATGGATTCTGTTATCTAATTCAGACATAAAGCAATCATTTAAGCACCTTAGATGAGCTCTGAATAATTTGACCTGCCGGTGTATCCTGGTAAGAATTCCTTGGCCAGCATGATTTGAAAAGAACATGACTTTTCGAGTCATGTTGACCTGGGTTTGAATCTTTAATCCACCTCTTACCAGCTATGTGTCTTTAGGCAACATTTTAAACCCCTCTGACCCTCTTTTCTTAGGATGATCACAACTTCTCCCTGACAGTTGGGAAGATAAAAGGAATTCACATTTTAAAAATTTCTTCTGCATTGCCAAATTTGTAATAGGTCCTTAGCAATCGTTAGGCAAATGGTCTGCTGCAGAAGCTTAGGATACAGAGATTGGCAAGTCTCTTAATGATCAATTTTCCATGAGTGTAGGGGCATGCCCAGTCCAGAGGGTGTCAGTCTCCCTTCCAAACACAGGTGGAGAGAGGAACTGGCAAGGTGAGTCAGTCTGTTGGTGCTCTTGCTTTAGCTCAGGCCCACTGTTGTTAGTCTGGCCCTGCTCAGCGGGTGGATGCCTATTCCCCATTAGGCATGTGGTTTTGATGGTCTGGATTTTGACCAGCACTGCAGTGGTGCTTGGCTGGGCTGCCAGGTTGGCTGTTCAGGAAGCTCTACACCATGCGAGAGTGCCTGAGTCTGGAGGGGCCCTGTCTCAGCCACCTGCTGCCCTTTCCCCTAATCCATAGGCCTTAGTCTTGAGGCTGCAGTACCTACTCAAGAAGAGCCATTCTCAACTTTGGTGGCCTTGCTGTCATTTTGCTAAATGACACTGTTTCTTCCCTAACCTGGGATTTTGGAGGATAGGGACTGCTGTCTCCACCCCTTTCCTCCTTGAAGATTCTGGGCTTCTAATGCAAGTTGATAAAATCTCAACCAAGGGCTCTCAGAAAGGAGAATAACCTTTCTCCTACATGAAAGATGGCTGCTGACTTTATATTTGCATAATCAAGAGGAGCCACACAGTGAACTTTCTCAGACCACTGACCAGCTCCAAGGAGACTTTTTTTTTCGTTTTCTAGATTTCTTCTTAAACAGACAAGTCACTAGCACTTTCTACAGAATGAAAACAAAACAAAGCAAAGCACATAAAACCACTCTGCCTCATCAGTCACAAACATTAGAGTTACTATATTTTGTAAATTCTAAGACAACCTTGACAGTAGATGTACCATTATTTTATGCTCCATGAAGGAAAAAAAAAAGCCAAAAGTAAGCAAGCAAACAAAAAACACCTTTCAAACTATGAAGGCTCACTGATTTTAAGACCCATCTCGAATTCAGAGATGTTAAAATATGAAAGAAAAAACAAAACAAAAAAAACTTCTGAGTCCCTGAGTCTTCGAGTTGATGAAAAAGACAACTTTTCCATCAGTAGGAATTAAAGAACCTCCTCCCTCAGTTAGTGTTGGGTGACTAACCAAGCCAGACGGCATCCTGCAGGTTCAGAGGAGAGTGAAAGCAGGGTTTGGGGAAACGAGGCAAGGAGCGGGGAGTAATGAGGTGGCTTTACTTGGTCTGCATTAAATCCAAGTATGTTAAATTCATGAGCAAGAAACCCTCTGCTTTAAGTCTTTGTTTCAAACTTGGAATACGTGTATATATATATTCCCCTGTCTTTCCATCTGGACTTTGTTGAAAAACCTCAGGTCAAGCCAGCCTGAAAAAAAAAAAAATACATTGGAGCTACTCTGGGCAGTATGACATCATGTCTCCTCTGTTTCTCATTATATAGTTGAGTTTCAGATGTTAAAATCATATCCCCCTCACCTCTCTCTTCTTCCCTTCCCTGACAACAATCCTAACTTGATGGACTTCCATTGTTTTTACAGTTGAACCACAGTACCAGACATGCAAAATTATTAACCTGACATTGGGAAAACATGTCTCATGAATAAAAATTCAGCTTCCTATAATTTTTTAACTCCGCAGAGTTTTTAGTGGATTTCTTCTCTAGCTGCAGATCCACATCTCATTTTAACCTTTTTCTGTTTTGGTCTATATACAAGAGATGATATTTTTGGAAATGAAAATATATTTTGATGTGTTAAATTTACATAACTTCTTAGGCACATATGTAAAATTGTGACATAATTTATAAAATTTTATAAAAATTTATAAAGTAAGTTGTGATATTTAAAAAAAAGATTAAATAGTGGAAACATGCCATAATAATGTTTTTTTCATTGAAAGATACAGAAAGGCTGTATAAGAATTTTGGATAAAACACACAGTGTTTTCTTAAAACTTATTCTAAAAACAACTGAATTATGTTATTGAAATTTAGGTTTATTTTATTTTTTAGGAATCAGAATTTATAGTGAAACCACAGCTTGAAATAATATTATTTGAGTAATTGTGAAGATAAGTGCAGAAATTATCAGAATGCTAATAAGTTAACCACATGGGGTGAAAACAAAGTACAGTGTTATAAATTAAAATGGAATATAACTCTAAATTATTGAATTACAAAAAAATCTATAAGAGAATGTGATATTCTATATTATAGGTATGAAAATTGGCAATTTTCCAGGAATATATATTGCCTAAATTGAATCAGAATGAAGAAAACTTGAATAGACCAATAACCTTGGAAGAAACTGGAAATGCTGCAAAAAGAATTATCAACAAGAGGGATACAGATGCAGAAATTTTTATAGATGAGTTTTTTTTTCAAATCTTCCAATAACTGGTAATTGTCACAATACCTGAAATGTTCTTCCAAAATATACAAAAAGAAGAAAAGGTTCCCAATTCACTGTACAAAGCCAGCTTAATGCTAACCAAAACCTGACAAAACAAAGAGATAAAAGTAAAATTCTACTTCTATGATACCTAAAATGCTTACCACAGGAAAAATATTGCCCATTTATGATTACAGAGGCAAAAAAGCTACCTAACATGCTTATAAAAGACAAACATAAAACTACATATTTACAACTATATATACAAAAACTACAATTTAAAAAAAGTGTAAATTCTTTATAAACCTAACATAGAGCTACATTAAAATTAAAATGATTCCTAGGAATCTGGAATAATTTAATATTAGAAACTATTAACATAATCTATTATGGCATTTTTAGATGAAAGGAAGGAAACTATTTGAGTCTTTTTTATACATTCTATATTTGTGTTTGTTAAAATTCTATACCCAATCATGATAAAATTCAGGGAGAACTAAGAATAGTATGATAATATCTTAAAATGAGAGCAAATTTCTTTCTCAAACTAACCCCAATATTATACTTAATGATAAAAGCTAAAGACATTCTACCAAAACTACAAAGAGGACAGGAAAACTAGCTTTCACCAGTTAAAAAAAAAAAAAGTTTTTTAAAGAAGCCGTTCTAGCCAATATAAAAATAATAAGAATGAGAAGCATAACTATTGGAAAGACTAAGACGATGTTATGATTATTTCTCAATGATATTCTGAATCAGAAACAACAAACCACAATAGACCCTACAGAATAAAAACTAATGGAGATTTAAAAAGTTCACTTAAAATAGCTATATTTTGGGAAGCGGCTGTGGCTCAATCAGTAGGGCTCCCGTTTACCATATGGGAGGCCCCGGGTTTGGTTCCCGGGGCCTCCTAGTGAAGGCAAGCCCACCCGCATGGCATGGTTAGCTGACCCAGCGAGCACAAGCAGCAAGGGGGGGATAAATGAATAAATAAATAAAATCTTAAAAAAAAAAAATTAAAATAGCTATATTTTAATTTCTTATATATGGGCAAAAACCCATTGGTAAGTATGATGAAAAATTATATAATTCAAATTTCTACAAAAATAATTTTAAAATTAGGAAAGAACTTAAAACAATGGTAGAGACAGAGTGTAAAAGTTAGCTGTCGATGTGCAAAATGTATATTTTTGAAAACTGCAGAATTTTGCCTTTAAATAAAAAGATTAAATGGAGACATAATGTGTTTTTGATAGGATGGCCCAATAGAACATCACTTCTTCCCAGGTTAATTTATACAGTTAATGTAGCTCTAAGCAAGACTCCAACAGGTATATTTTGAGCCTATCAAATTACTTCTAATTTTTTTTCTGAAAGTATAGGAAGTCAAGAATATGTAAAAAAAACATTTTGATATTGTTATTGAAGGACAATTAATATAGTAAAATGCATAAATATTGATTGTACAACTCAATGAATTTTTACAAATATACACATGCTTTGTGAACAACATCCAAGATACTGAACTCTTTTCATCCCTCTTGAAAGTTCCCTCATACTCCCATCCAGTCAATGGTCCCAAATCAGGGATAACCACATTATCATTTCTATCACCATTGATTGGTTTTGCCTGGTGTTGTATTTCATAAAAATGGAAATCTATAGTATGTACTCTATTTTTGACATTCATCCATATAGTTATGTACATTAGTCATTTTTTTTTTATTGCTGTGTAGCAGTCCATTTTATGACTACTGTACAACTTGTTTACTCATTCTCCTGTTGATGGACATTTGGGTTATTTCCATTTTTTGGCTAATATGAATAAAGCTGAGATAACGATTCTTTTTTTAAATAAAAGATTTATTTTATTTATTTATCTCCCCTCCCCCACGTTGTTTGCGCTCGCTGGCTGCTCTCTGTTCATCTTATTTAGGAAGCACCAGGAATCGAACCTGGGACCTCCCATGTGGGAAGGAGTCACCCAATCACTTGAGCCACCTCTGCTCCCCGCTTATTGTGTGTCTTATTGTGTTTCCTTGCTGTATCTCTTCATTGTGTCACCTTGCTGTAGCCAGCCCATTGCATCAACTTGCTGTCCTGCTCATCTTCTTTAGGAGGCACTGGGAACTGAACCTGGACTTCCCATATGGTAGGTGGGTGCCCAACTGCTTGAGCCACTTCGGCTTCCTGATAACCATTCTTGACCAAGTCTTTTTAAGGCAATATGCGTTCAATTCTCTTGGCTATTATGAATAATGCTGCTATGAACATTGATATATGTAGGAGTGGAATTTTTGGGACATAGGGTAGATAAATGTTTAATTTGATTAGAAATTGGCAAACATCTTTCCAAAGTGGTTTTTACCACCTTTTACTCCCCTCCCCCTTTTTTAAAAATTTTTATTTATATTTATTTATTTATTTATTTTATTTTACCGGGAGGTCCCAGGGATCGAATCCAGGTCCCTCCATATGGCAGACAGATGCCCAACCATTTGAGCCACATCCGCCCCCCCCCCCCCTTTTTTTTTGAGAGATGCAGTTGCCTCAAGTTTTCACTAGCACTTCATATGGTCAGTCTAACTTTAACCATTCTGGTGGTGTGAGTGAAATATTATCTCACTATGATTTTAATTTTAATTTTCCTGAAGAATAGTGATATTGAGCACCTTTTCATGTACTTATTTTCTATTCAAGCATGGTGTTTTGTGAAATGACTGATTAAGTCTTTTGCTCTTTTAATTGGGTTGTCTTTTTTCTTATTGATTTATATTAGTTTTTAAAAATATATGTTGGATATGATTTCTTCATTAGATATATGTACTGTAAATTAATTTCCCACAATCTGTGGCTTGCCTTCTTTGTTTTATTAATGGTGGCTGTTTGATGAGCAGAAATATCAATTTTGATGGAATTCTTTTTCTCAGTATTTTTTCTTTTATGGTTAGTGCTTTTTGTGCATTGCCTAAGAAATCACAGCTCACCTCAAGGTCCCAAAGATATTCCCAAATATTTTCCTACAGAAGCTTTAAAATTTTAGTTCTCCCATTGAGTCTATGATACCTTCTTGAATTAATTTTTGTGTATGGCATAAGGAGTAGGTAAAGATATATTTTGGGTGACAGTTTCAGTTTTTTGAGCACCATTTGTTGAAAATTAAATTCCACTGGTGCCTATGTCAGAAATCAAGGGCTCATATTTGTATGGGTCTATTTCTGTACTCTATTCTGTTACATTAGTCTATTTGTTTAAGCTTATACCAGTAATACATTGTCTTAATTGCTGTAATTTTGCAGTAAATATTGAAAACTGGTATTGTAAGTCCTCCAATGTTGTATTTTCCAGATTTTCTTGGTTGTATTAGGTCAGTTGCATTTCTGTATAAATTTTGTAATCAGTTGGTAAATTTCTTTTAATAAAAGATTGCTGGGACTTTTACTCTGAGTTTGTTGAATCTATAAAACAATTTGTGGAAGATTGACAAATTATTAACATTGAGTATTCCAATTCATAAATACGGTAATCTTCCCATTTGTTTAGATCTTCTTTACTTTCATTCGATAATGTTTTGTGGTTTTAAGTCAAGAGATTTTGCATAATTTTCATTACACTTATTTCTAGGCATTGATGTTTTTTTTGATGCTCTTGTAAATGGTGTTTTACATTTTTAAAAAATTCCAGTTATTTGCTGCTAGTATCTAGAAATATTCTTGAGTTTTTTCTCTTGACTTCATATCCAGCAACTTCGCTAAAATTTACATGTTATTTCTTTTCAGTTGTTTATAGATTTCTTTGGAATTTCTATGCATATGATTATGTCATCTGCAAATAAAGACAATGTTATATTTTAATTTCCAATCTTTAGGACTCTTGAACTACCAGTACTATGGTAAATAGGAGACATACTAGGAACTATTTGCATTAAATTTGCTATTAGCTGTAGTACTGTTGAATGTTGAATATTATCAAATTATTTTCTCTAATGATAATATTTTAAAAACTAATTTTATTTAAAATTTTCCAAAATTTACAAACACTCTGTATCATAAGGCAACAACTTCCCGGTAACCCCCTCCTCCCATGGCTTGGTCATCTCTTTCTATCTCTGTTTCATCTACTTTCTATCTCTGTGAACTTTCTATTTCTAGATATTCCATATAGGTGGAATCACACAGTATTAATTCTCATGTGCTTTGCTTATTTCACTCAGCATAATATTTTCAACATTCATCTATGTTGAAGTGTGTCTCATAACTTCATTCCTTCTTATGGCTGAATAACATTCCATATGTGTATGTATGCCATTTTGTTTATCCAATCATCTGTTGATGGACACTTGGGTTGTTTCCACATTTTGGCTGTTGTGAATAATGCTGCTATGAACATTGATGTACAAGTATCGGTTTGAGACCCTGTTTTCAATTTCTTTGGGTATATATCTAGGAATGGAATTGGTATGCCATATAATAATACTATAACTTTTTGAGCATAGTGATAGAATTTTATGGTTTATTCCTCTGATTCTTTAGATGTGGGAATTGCATTGACTGATTTAAAAATATTTAACCAATTTTGCCTTCCTGGGATAACCTGACTTGGTTATGATGTATTGTTCTTTAAATATATCACTGTATCATTGTATTCACTTTATTCTTTTGCTTAGGGTTTTTATATCTATGTTGATGAGGGATATTGTTCTATAAGTTTTATTTTAATGTCCTTATCTTTTGATATTATAGTTATGATGATCTCATAAAGTGAATAGGAGAATGTTCCTTCTTCCTTTGAATTCTCAAAGAGTTTGTTATTATTTCTTCCTTAAATGTTAGGCAGAGTTCACCAGTAAGGCTATCTGGCCATGACTTTCTTTATTGTTTGTTTGTTTTGTTTTGGGCATGTTGTGTGTATTTGAAGATTGTTAATCACAGATATTATCTCACATCTTTCTCACTCTCTGCTATGTTTCAATTCTCATGCTATTGTCTTCAAGTTCACTGATTCTTTCCTCTGTTATATCTAGTCTGCTATTACACCCATACAATGAATTCCTAATTTTAAATATTTTATTTTTGTTATGAATGCCCATTTTATTGTTGTAGTGCTTCCATTTCTCTTTTAAATTCTCCATCCTTTCATCTATTAGGTCCATTTTTCCCTCTAAATTTTTAACATTTTAGGAGTGATTTTACAGTTGTTTCAGCTAATTTGAACATGTGTGTCATCTATACCTCTTCTATTGACGTGAATTATAACTTTTCATTGTGTTTAAAGGACCTTGGAAACTGGAGTATATTATTCCTTTCCTCTAGAAAAGGTACATCCTTTCCTCTTATCAGCAACTAGAATAGGGTCTGGAAGCTTTTGCTTTGATCCAATCAGGAATTGAGCTGGATTGGGGCTGGTGTGCAGATTAACGTAGTTTCGGGTTGCTTTTGTTTTCAAATTTCTTGAGGATAAAATCTTACTTGTGTCTATAAAGGTCCTTCCTTCTAGTGGACTTTGTAACTTAAGTACCAAGAAGCCCTGAAGAGCTCTATTTGCTTCCTAACCTTGCCTGCAGCTTCCCTAATGCTACCACCAGACACCGAGCAGAGTCCAGTGGGGAGAATTGGCTGGCAGGAAGAACTAGCTCTGCATTTGGGGTTCCTAAGACTTATTCCATTAAGCCAGCTTACATGGCTATTAAAAGCTTAACTTGTTTCTTCTTACTCCAACAGATTCTTTCTGCTTAAACTCAGCAAGTGGTCCTTAGAGGACAGTAGTTCATGGTCTCCACTTACTTAGGAAGGGCTTGTCCTTTTTACCTTCGCATTCACAATTTTCTAATGTGTTAAAGTGTGAAATTTTAGTTTATCCAAATTTTTTGTTTTTTTTCTGGTGAGAACAATGGTCAGTCATAAACTTTTATATCCTACCTAACCTGAAGTGACACTCTGCAATAAAATTGTGAAAGAATTATGAGGTGGCATTTGCATCATGGTATTTTAGAAGGTATTATAATTTCACATTTTGGTATTGGCATAACAGTAGACCAATGTAATTTAGTAAAGCAGATTAAAAAGTCAAGAAACAGACAAGGTTTTAGCTTAAAGATGGTTTTTCAAAAGGGCAATGTGTTATTTAATATAACAGAAATAAAATATTTATTTGTAAAAAATAAAGTTAGATCCTTTCCATACAATACTCCAAAAAGAGATTGAATATGGATTTAAGAATTAATTTGAAAAATGAAATTACAAGAGAAAAAAATATAGGAGAATAGATTCTGTTTAGAGGGCTAGTAAAATATTTCTAACCATAAAATTATAGAAAAAATAATAAAGGAGAATAAAATTAGAAGTTTTCTATCTCAAAAATTATGAGAAAACTTAAAAGTCCAAAATATATTTGCAAAATAAGTAATATGCAAGGCTTATCACCCACAATATATAAAAAACTTTTATAAATCAATAAGAAAAAGCAAATAGGAAAAAAACCTTAATAGGTAATTCACAGAGATACAGAAATGGCTTACAAATATGTAAAAATATTTACATTATTAGTAATCAAAGATCCTTCATATACCTTTTCTTTTCATTTTTTATTCTTCTCTGGGAAAAAACCCTTAATATTCTAATGGGATTTAAAAAATTTTTATTAACATATGTCATTCTTACTTAAACATACATAAACAATAAATGTATAATAAAAGTTGTGAAGTTATAAACAAGCATGAGTAACATCATACAGTGCTCCCATATATCACCCCACCACCGTCACCTTGCATTTTTGTGAAACATTTGTTACAAACTATGAAAGAACATCATCAAAATATTACTACTAACTATAGCCAATATTGCTGTATTTTTCCCCCAGCCCACCCAATTATTAGTACGCTGTATTAGTGTTATATATTTGTTAGTTCTTGAGAGAACATTCTCATATTTGTTCTGTTAACCATAGTCCATCTTCTGCCACAGGATTCATTGTGTTATACAGTCCCATGCTTTACATAATCCATTCAAAGTGTACACTCAGGGAGCGGATGTGGCTCAAGCAGTTGAATGCCTGCTACTCACATGGGAGGTCCCGGGTTCAGTTCCTGGTGCCTCCTAAAAACACACACAAAAAACACAACAAGCAAACAAATGAAAAAAAAAACAAAACACCCAACTCAGGAGAGCCGATGTGGTTCAGTGGTTGAATGCCAGCTTCCCACATACAAGGTCCTGGGGTTTAATTCCCAACACCGTTACCTAAAAAAAAAAAAAAAAAAGGGTACACTCAGTGGCTCTCATTTTAATCACAGAGTTGTGCTGTCATCACCTCAGTCAATTTTTAGAACATTTTCATTATTCTAAAAGGAAAAATTCCATATCTCCTTATACCCCCATATTGTTGTCCCTTAGAATTGATATAATCTCTTCTTTGCCATTGCTGTAAAATATTACAATATTACTGTTAACTATTGTCCATGAGTTATATTAGTTGCAATTTTCCCATGTATCACCATATTCTTAACACTTAGAGCATGCTTATATTTATACTATTAACCACAATCTTCATCCACCACTGAAATCACTGTTACACATTCCTTAGATTATTCTCTAGTTTCCTTTCAATTGACATTTATGTCCATAGACTACCCCTTTTCAGCCACAATCTCATTCATAAATCAGCCATGTTAGTTATACTCACTATAATGTGTAACCATCAACTCTATTCATTTCCATACATTTACAATAAACCTTGTTAAAAATTCTATATGTATTAAGCATCAGCTCCCATTCTCAACCCACGTTTTGTTTCCTAATAACCTACACTCTAGAGTTTACCTTCGTTGGTTTACTCATCATAGGCTTTTAAAAGACAATTTTAAAAAATCAATAAAAAATTGTCAAGGAGTGAATCACCTCAAGCATGGTTAACATGAAGTAGCTCAGAAACCTACTTTTGGTTCTATTCACTCGACTAGCTAATTTTTTCTGTGCCCATTTTGTGGCCCTAATTTGAATATGTTTCTTTGTGTGTGTTGAATTTCCCAGGACTCATCAGCCGATAGGTCTGGATAGGTTACCTTTCCTAATGAATTCTGCTGGCTCTTGCCTGAGGCTTACAAAGGATGCCCAGCCTTTTCAGAAAAGGCTTACCTGGTTATTTCGCTCATGTTTTACTTTAGCTCAGGGGTTCTTAACCTTTTTTGTTTCACAGGCCCCTTTGCCAGTCAGGTGAAAACCAAGGACCCCTTACTAAGTCCACACTATACTGTGTATTATTTAGTAAATATATCACACCCGCACCAACACGTCCCCACAAGAATATGTGTGGGATGTGGTGGGAGGTGTGGGAGGTGGGCAACATGGGAATCCCAGTGGGTTCCGGGTAATATTTTAGGTAATCTAAGCACCTCTTTAAATATATGTATATATATATATATATATATAAATAAAATTTTTGTAAGCAAATACAAAAAAAAAAAAAAAAAAAAAAAAAAAAGAATAATGTTTTTTTGAATTCCAGTTCAAGCTCACGGACCCCTTGTTAAGACCCCCTGCTTTAGCTCATGTTCTTCCACCCTGTGCACCCTTTTGAATGAAGTTCTTGAAACCTCCTGAGGATTGTGACTTAACTCCACAGATGTCCACCACAACAACATTGATGATACTGCTGAAAGATGGTCTCCCAAATCCTCACAGCCGTGGAGGCTGCCTGAGCGATAGTGAGTCCTCACCAGGCCAAAGCTATGCCGTGTTGTGGGCAAAAGTGAGGAGCCTGCACCTCTCCTGACCCTGTGTCCCACTTTGTCAGCCTTTCTGAAGGCAACTTATGCTCCTCTGCTTTCTTGTGGAAACAGCTCCTTCATCTCTTTCTATAGTCCTTCTGTCCACTCCAAGCTTACAGACCAGGAAACAAGACCCAGTTTTGCCTTTTTATTCCATCCCAAGAAAAGTTCATCTGAATGTTTTTTTCTCCACACACAAATGAATGCAGACAAATGGGTACCTGAACTGCCTGTCCCACCCCTTACCTGTCATGCCTAGAAATGAATGAATGTCTTTTAGGAGTTATCTGTGATACCCTCCAACACATTCATAGGTTGAAACATGAATTATTGATGCTCCATGCCCTTACCTATTTCTGAAGTTTTCCTTCACTGATGTCAGGAAGGAAAGAATGATGCTCCATTCTATTTTGTCTGTTTTTGTATTTTTCCTTCACAGGAATTAGGGTCTCTCTACTTCAACACTACTAATACTTGTTTGACCTCAGCCAAACTGTTATGCTTGATGGACCTTATTTTCTCTCTCCATAAGATAAGGCAATATTTTTACCGATATTCCAGGGACATGGGGAAGCATAACTGATTAAGTATTGTGGAACAAGTGGCAAAGAAGCCCAAAAGAGACGTAATAAAAATCTAAAGAGTCTAAACCAATGAATCAACTCAAGAGGAAAAAAAAATCCTCCATAAGAAAGAGGATTGAGCTTCTGAGCTTTTGTCCCATAGGGAATATTAGTTTTACCTTTCCTGCTGAAATGATGGCAACCAGCCTGGGAACTCTGGATAGATTATTTATTCAAGGTGACAGCCCCTCCTCCTCTTTCTCTCTCCCCAACCTTTTACCCATGACCTTTCCAGGCTCTTCAAGTTTTTAAAAACAAACCTCATCAAAGAATCAGAGTTAGGTATATAGGCATTGAATACCTGAGTTATTCATTTCTCTTTGTCTCAAAGAAAAAAAAAATTCCCAAATAATCTTTGCCAATGGAAATTCATAGCAACAGCAGCCCTTTAAAATGTTTAATTATTTCATTGATGTTCAGAAAAAAACAAACATAAATTCTGTAGTTCCAACTGCCTGTGTGGTAGAAGGAAAATGAATTCTTGAAAAAGGCCTGTTGATCACAGCTTTCTCTTGTTAAAAGAGAGATTGCTCAATGGGATGTGGAAGATCACAAATCTTCCACTTTTGGAACCAAAAGATAGAGTTTTAATACGCTAACAAAAATAAAATCTCCTCTGCCAGTGAGCTACTCAAACACTGCCTTGCTTGAATAGTGTGCTGAATTAAGTAGGGGGGCCTGTGAGGTAGTAATTACTCCAAGGAGACTACAAGGAAAGGAAAGTACATTCCAGACACCTAATCATTTACAATTGAGTTTAATGAGGTAGTAATTTACAGCTTTGGGGGTGGAAGTATGGAAAGGTCTCTGCCAGGAACTGGGCAGACTCTTTAAAATCTTGGAGTTTAATGAAAGCATTGGAGGGCGGATTCATACAGCCGAACTTGTGTAATTCCATCTGCTCAGGCTTGGACAGGAAGTAAATGACAGGGCACTCGGGATCTACATCTGGAAACAACATGTTTCAAAGGTTTTATAAATCCTGCAGTAAAAGAAGAAGAAGGAAAAATGAAGGCGAAAGGGCATAATTATGGGGGATGGGGAAGCACAACAAAGAAGGGCTACCTTTCTTTGTGAGATGCATGCAGGTTCTTTTCAGTTTGAAGAGATAACATTTTCTAATGTCAAGGTCAGCCACTGATAATAATTGACACAACACACTTGTCAAGTCCAATATGAAAACACAAGGTACGGAAGTTTTCCCTCTCTGTTGAGTTTGGAGAAAATCTATAAAGTAGTTCAGGATCCACCTATTTTTGGTCTTCAAGCAATACTGCTGTTACCTTCTTTATTGTCATCATTTCTTGGTTCATACTGCACTGGATTAATTTTACTTTCTGTTCGTTAGTGCTTTTTAAATACAGGTAGCACATGAGAGGAAGTTGTCATAAAAAGATGGAAAAGATTCAAGGCATAGTTATGGGACCTCCCATTATGTCATGCCAATGATGGACATAAACATGCATCGGGATTCATTTTCTTCTCACTTAGCATGAATATCCTTCACATTTCATTTTTTTTTTTTGCCCTCAATCCATCCCTCCCAAGGGGAACACGGACCCCTTTGCCAGTCAGGTGAAAACCATGGATCCCTTACTAAGTCCACATTACACTGTATATTATTTAATAAATGTATCACACCCATACCAACACATCCCCACAAAAATAATGTTTTTTTGAATTTCAGTTCAAGCTCACAGACCCCTTGTTAAGAACCCCTGCAGCCTATTTCTAAATCCTCAGAGACATTCTTCCGTTTGCAACCAGTTTCCTCATTCTTGCCTTCTTTAGTTTAGTTTCTGGAAATTAGGATAAAAGTTGACGGAGGCAATGAAGGTAGATCCAATAGAATAGAGAGGAGCCACTGTATGTCTTATCATTCAAGGGCATGACTACAGGTTCAAATTGATCTCTTCTCCAGGTTATTACAAAATACATCACAATGTATCAGAAGGAAATATGTGACTGTGTGTCAGGTAGGCACATGGTGTTAGGGAGGGAAATCACATGCAGTCACTGCAAGCTTCGTTACTGATAATCACAATCACAGTCACAATCATAATAATTGATAACACTGCCTGAGCATTTCTTTGTGCTGTGTACTCTGTGCTAGGTGTTTTACATGCATTATCTCACTTAATTCTTTCATTAACCCTGTGAAATGGGTTCTACTTTTACCCTATTTTGCAGATGAGAAAGCTGAGGCTCATAGCTGGCTAGTAGGTAGAATGGAGAATTCAAGGTCAGGTCTGATTCCAGAGCCTATAGTTAAGACTGCATAATATAAAAAATAAACAAATAAAACAAAACAAAAGACTGTATGATATATTGTCTTGAATTTCATGTTTGGGTTTTAGATTGTAGGGAATAGCCAGGAATCAGAGTGATGATTCTAATGGCATCTGGGAAATCCTTCCATTCCCAAAAGAAGGGGAAAATTCTATCTTTAAAGTATTTGTTTTAATGGTATTTGGACAACTGAATACAGAAAAAGTCCTGTAATATTTTGTTTTTGCCATAAACCTTAGAATCTGGCTCAGAGAAAAGGGGAAATTGGTTTTCAAATACTTCATTTTCCAGAGAGTGAAATGTTTTCCATATCTTAGTTTTGAACACATTCTTTTGTTGATTAAAACTCTCGAACACTTTTCTTTCTTCAGTTTCTCCAAATCTACAGTCTAACTTTTGAAAAGTCATGGCAAAATCTGTACACTGCAAAAATACTTATTCTTTGGAAAGTTATGTATGCCTGTCCACAATAAGAAACATGTGACAAGGTATTTAGTTATGGTTTCAATCCACATGAACTGGAAAGGACTTTCAAGTTAAATAAATCTTCATATGTGTGACAAAAAACAAGCTCTGATATACTATCTGTAATGCCAGCTGTGAAATCTGAGGCCAGAAGTCCTAATGAGGGTAGAAGAAATTGGAAAATTTTAATATTAAACCCTTATTTCTCTCTTTCTGGTCTGCAGTGTTAACAGCCTTATTACTGGGATTTCCTTTGGTACTGCTAGTTTATTTCCAGATTTTAGAATATTATACCCCTAATCTTAAAAAAACAAAACAAAACAACTAATCGCTTGGAAAAAGGTATGGTTACTTTCAAATAAAACTGTTTCTCTCTTTAGAACACCACAGAACTACTAAAATAAGAGCGCTCCCATTCCTTTGACCAGTGAATACGAGTTTGTGTTGTGTAGTTGACAGCAGTTTTTGATTCCATGATGCCTTAATTTTGGTACCTATTACCTCTCAAATACCTGTTTTGTTTTGTTTTTAAACCGGGAGATCCCAGGGATCGAACCCAGTTCCCTCCATATGGGAGACGGACACCCAACCATTTGAGCTACATCCATCCCCCTCAAATACATTTTGAGTCAAACTCAGATTAAAAATAAAATTCGACTCTCTATATTGATTTTCCTTTTTATCCTCTAGACAAGTATAGTAACGTTCCATTTATTTAGCATGATTGGCCGTTGAGGTCTTACATTAAATTGATATTTTCCCAGAAATGTTGTCCCTTCAGATGCCAGTTTAAAAAACTCCCAAGTGGATTCTATGGGTCTCTTTCTAAAATGTAGGAGTTATCTGTCTGCCTTCGTAAAAAAGAGGATGCTGAAGAGAACTTAGTCTTATCTTGATGACCTCAGAGCATTGGTCTAAACAGTTACTGTTTTGTGCTCCCCTGTATTCTGCTGTGTTGTGGGAGAATCACTGAAGCAACAGGGCTGCTGCTGAGTGGTGAAGGGCTGTCCTAAGGCTGAATGAAACTAGACTCTGAGGCTATCTGAGCTCTTGCGAAGGCATGTGGAAATTGTGTGTGGGTGTGCGTGCATGGCCGGGCTCCTTCCAGTATCATCCTTCCCATTGGTTGCTTTTAAGCTTCTTTGGTTGGGATACCCAACCCTAAAATGATGATTCTGGGAGAACCTGCTAAGCTTCTTGTGTGTAAGCTTGGGCTTTGTGACATCTGTTTAGGTCATTTAGAGGCCTTGGTTGTTCCATTTCTGGTTTTGGATTGTGTAGCAGATATTCGAGACTGCCAGATTACTCACCTCTGAGTAAGCAAACGATTTCTGTAATGTTGTGCTTATTTTGCAAAATATTAAAATATTTCACAACCCTCCATCCCAAATCTTCTTCTGTCACATACCCTACTTTACTAATGCCACCATCATCTATTCCAGTCAACCAAGCTGCAGGCTCAGGTTGCAGCATGGAGCTTTGGGGCACGCTTCTAGTTTCCTAGGCTGCTCAAAGCAGGTAACGTGGAATGGGTTGGCTTAAACTATGGGAATTTATTAGCTTACAGTTTGAGGCAGAGAAAATGTCCAAATCAAGGCACCATCGAGGCGATGCTTTCTTCCTGAAGACCGACTGCTGGCCATCCATGGCTCCTCTGCCACATGGTAAGCCACATGGTGGCATTTGCTGTTCTCGCCCTTCTCTTCCGGGTTTTGCTGCTTTCAGCTTCTGGCTTCTGTGGCTTTCTCTTTCTCTCTCTGCATTCATTCCCTTTATCAAGGACTCCAGTAAGAGAATTAAGACCTATTCTGAATGAGGGGGGTCAAGCCTTAACTGAAGTAGCCTTATCAATATATCTTACTTACAATGGGTTTATACCCAGAGGAATGGATTAAGTATGAGAACATTTTTTTTTTTCTGGGTACATACCGCTTCAAACCACCACAAGGCACTTGAATAAACTCAGGCACAGCTAGTTTGGAAATTCTGCTTCCCGATTTGATAACTGCAGGTATCTTGGGCATAGTAATTCACTACTCTCATCCCTTCATTTAACACATATTTATCGAGTACCTGTTATGTGCCAGGCAATGTTCTGCACCCTTGGGATAGAGCACTTGGAGTAGACAGCCTAGTTGGGGGAGACAGACAACAAAAGGGCAAGTAAATGTATGGCCTGTCAAATGGTGGTGGTGCAGGGCTGTGAGGAGAGTGTGAGTGCTGGAGATAGGGCAGGGACTTGTAAGAAAGCCGTTTCAGCAGAGTGGTTGAGAGGAAAGCCCCAGTGGAATGCACTCACGAGGAGTGGGAAGAGTGGAATAGGAGAAGGAACTTTTGATAGAAGTTTTACTGTGAAGGAAGGCAGAGACGTGTGAGGGTAGCTGGGAGGGAATGTGGGTCAAGAGAGGTTTTAAGATCTTACAGCATTTTTGTATCTGATGCGAATGACTCAATAGAGATTGGAAAATTGATGATGCAGGAGAGAGAGGAGACAATTGCTGAAATAGTATTTTTGAGTTGATAAGGGGAATGAGATCTCTTCAACAATGGAGGGCTGGGCCTCAGCTCTGAGGCCAACAGTTCATCCTTAGCAAAAGGAGGCATGGCAGAGAACAAGAGCACACATTCCAACACGTCATTAGATGTGGTGTTTGGAGCAGGTCAAAACCTTTTTTAATTGCTTCTGTTTCTCAATGGAAAAAGGAAGCAGGGTCGTTATCTGAGAGAGAAATTGGAGAGGAGGTGTTGGAGGTTTGAAGAGAAAGAAAAGGTACGAACTCGTCATCACAGAGAGTCGACAAGTGAATGACTAGGATAATGCAGTAGGAGTTGCTAAGATGGTCTCAGGGCCCATTTGAGATTAGTGCTTATCACTATAAAGCTAGATCAGTCAGTCCTTTTTATGGATCATACTTCCTCTATTCTTCTCTTCTTCATTTGGACTGTGATAGTGTCTTTGCCATTGAGAAACACTGGTTATTCTGCCTCACAGATTCTCCCCTCTATCCTTCCACTCTTAGGAAAGCAAGTTAGTGGCTTTCCTTTTTGAATTTCCAGAACATCTCATACACAGTTCTATTTTTATAGCACTTTTTAATAAACTTTCTTTACATTTCTGTAAATTTCTGCAAAGTTCTGCTTCTCTCCTCAGCCCCACTGTACATAATTTTCTATTCCCAGCCCCCTGTTACAATGACTTCATATTATAGATTTTCAGTAAATGTTTACTGAATGGAAGAATGAAGGAAAAATGCTCTTATTTATGTATTTACAGTCCTTATAGATGTTCTTATTTCTAGTATTCAAAGAATAAAAAAGCAAACTATCCTTTGTTTTGTGTCTCTAGAGATGGAGTAACAATGATTCTCTTAGGATTTATTTTGGAAATTCCATTTATTTACTGAATATTTGTTATTTTTCTTCTGGTATTTCTAAATGAGGAAGACTATTTCTTGGCACCACTTTAACGAGACAAAGTAAAAAAGATTTATTTTCTAACAACTGTTTCCCTTCCAGATAATGGCAAATTACATAAAATATCTCTAGGTCAACCAAGGCAACTGAGAAATTTTGATTTTGACCATGGCTGAGGCAATTTTGCTGTGGAGCTGGCTGGATGCACACAGAGGTTCTTGAGGCCAGTTGGGGGGCTGTAATTGGTTTCAGATGTGTTCTGAATAATACTGAAGGTGAATGCCCCAGAGGTAGATTACTGGAGAGTTCTTTAGCTGTTTCTAATAAAATTTTCTTAAAAATCCAGTATACTTTTTTTCTACAGAAATGCATATAATAATTCGAGCATGAACTAATGGAACTGAATAAGTACGTTTGTTACTAATTTTCCATTTTAATTGTGAAGGAAATACATAGTCTTGGTAGAGAAATTGAAAAAATACAGATAACTATACAGAACAAAATAAAAATAACAACTGGATATTGACATATACATGTTTAATTGGGCTCACACATGATAGATACAGTTTTGCATGAATTTTTATGTGGTATTATTTCTGGAGCTTTTGCTCTGATCATTACAATTTTTTTCAAAAATATGAATTCAGCAGGCTTATAATATTCTATAGCAGTGTTTTTTTTTTTTTTTTTTAATGGTTTCCCATGTACCCTTGGGTATTCCTAGAACAGGTTTTAGGGGCCACCAGGGGGTTTGCGGAAAGGAGGAACTGGGAGAGAGTTCCCTGAGCAGAGCTGGCTCCATGCTCTCTCTGCACTCCTGAAACAGAACAGGCTCACATTAACTGATTTATATATTGGGCTTCTGCACAAAAAATTTTTTTGAAAAGGGGTTTCCAAGCTTATCAAAATTTGAAATCAATTATAGGTGAGCCATAACTTATTATACCATTTCCCATTTGTTGCAGAGCCACTTTTTCTATATTTTAAGTAATGTCATGGGCATTTTATATATAAATAAAAAAGTATATATATTATATATGCTTATATTTACATGTGTGCATGTGTGTATTTTTTCCCTGGGATTTAAATAGATGTAGGGTTACTGGGTCAAGCTATAGATACTGTTAAGTTGTGCTAGATAAATATTGGCTGGAGAATAGCTGTGCAACTTCAACACCCAACAGCAGTGTATGAAAGTATCTATCTCAAAACACAGAGATCAGCAGTGAGAATAACCTTTCCTCAATTGTTGTTTTCAATTTGCTAGTTGAAAAGTAGCATATCACTGTTATTTTAATAGGCAGTTCTTTTACTATAGTGAGGCTAAATTTTCCCCTCACATAGTTATTAGTGATAATTTTCATGCATAGATTTTTCATTTGTTAATATTTCTTACCAATACTTCCACTGAAACATTCGTGTTTTTCCATTGAGTTTTAAGATTAAAAGTGTGCTTTGTGCCAAGGAAAATCTCTTTCTATTTACTTAAATATTCACTTATAATTTCTGATAGTCCAATAGTTTCATTTGAAAAATTAGCACTTAATTCACAGGAATTTTTTGATTAAGATGTTTACATATTAATTTCTAATGGCTAATTTTCTTGTTATTTTATTTTGAATAATCCATACCAGCCTCATTGTACTACTAATGTATAGGAAATGCAATTGATTTTACATATTGAGTTTTTTTTTTTTTTTTTTTAATCCAACAACCTTCCTAAACTGTAGAGTTTGCTCTGGTAGTTTATCTGCAGGGTTTCTTGGAATTTCTAAATGGAAGAATATCATCAGGAAATAATTATTGTTTTGTTTCTTCCTCTCCAATCTGGGTGTCACTTATCGCTTCCTCTTTCCTTACCCCTTCTGGCTAGGGCTTCTGGTGCTCTGTTGAATGGAAGTATTGATCGTGGGTATCCTTATCATGCTCCTGTCTTCAAAGGGAGTGTTCCAGCCTCTCGGCGAGATTGTTGTAGGTTTCCAGAAGATTTTGTTTATCATGGTTAAGGAAGTTCGCTTTTATTCTTATTTTGCTAGGAGCTCTTTAAAACCACAAATTAATCTTGGATAGTAAAAAATCCATTTCCTTCATCCATTTAAATGCTCATTTCTTTCCTCTTTTAAAGTGTTTGAATGACACTGATTAGGTTTTCAGACATGAACCCATCCTTGAATTAGCACAAATTGGTCACAATGTATTATTTATTTATATATTGCTAGATTCAATCTGATCATATTTTATTTAGGTACCTTTCCCATTTATGTTTTTAAATAAGTCTGGTTTATTCTCTTTTCTTGCAGTACTTTAGTGTGCTTTTGTGATCAAGGTTATATATGTATCATAAAATGAGTAGGAAAGGATTTCTTATTTTTCTATTTTCTGGAGGGGACTATTTGGTAGAATGAGTCTGCAAAACCCGCTAGGCCTGGGAGTGCATGTATGTGTGTGCGAGTGTGTGTCTATCTTAAAAATAATAACAAAGTTTATTCTGGTAGGTTTTCTCCAGGGATGGCTGAGTATAATTTCTCCTATTCCTGGATCACATGAAACTCCTGCTATCAGAAGTTTGCCTTGCATCTGGGCTGGTGGAGAGACTTGATTTGGCCATCAGAATGCAGCTACTATCACTCTGTGTTAGTACTGTGTTAGGCCTTCAAAGCCTGGGAAGTTCCTGTTTTGGTTCTCTTGGGATACAGACACCATGTAAAGAAACTCAGGCTAGACTACTGAATAATGAGAGTCCACACATTGGGAGAGAAGCCTGGCCAGTCCCCATGTGTGATGATTAGTTTCATATGCCAACTTGGCTAGGTAATAGTGCCCAGTTGTTTGGTCAAGCAAGCACTGGCCTGATTATTACTGCAAGGTTTTTTCATAGGTGGATTTACATTTATAGTCAGTTGATTGCATCTACAACTGATTGCATCTACAATCAACAAAAGAGATTCCCCTCGTCCAATCAGTTGGGGGTCTTAAAGCAAAGAGCTGAGGATTTCAGAAGTCAGGAAGAAGAATTTCTGCGTGTACTTCAGCCAGCCAGCTTCTCCTGGGGAATTCAACTTCACCTTCATTGGAGTTTCCAACCTGCAGCCTGCCCAATGAAATTCAGACTTACTAATCCCTGTGGTCACATGAGCTAATTCCTATAATTAAACTTTTAATTCTATCTATCTATCTATCTATCTATCTATCTATCTATCTATCTATCTATCTATCTATCTATCTACCTATCTATCTATCATCTATCATCTCCTCTCAGGCCTAATACAGCATCCAATCCAGCCACCCCAGCAGAGAGATCATCATGTGATAAAGCCACCTTGGAACCTTCAGCCCGCAGTCAAGCTGCTCTAGGTTGTAGAAATAAGCTGTTTTTTCTGAGCCCTATCAGAATTTCAGAATCCTGATAAGTAATAAGTGGTTTTTGTACTAAATTCTAATGTATTCTTGGGACTGTTTCTGTCCCTTTTATTTAATGTGATTGATATAATCTGTTTTTTTTTCTGCCTGTATCTTGTGCTGTTCTTAATATTGTTTCATTACATATTTTAATCTGGTAATGCAATTTCCCCTTCATATGCTTGTTTTTCAAAATATTGTAGTTATTTATATCTGTTTATTCTTTCAGAGGAACTTTGGAATATTTTTTGTCAATATCCTCAACTCTTTAGAATTGCATTTAAATTTATGAGTTATTTTGGGAAGAATATTTACAAGATCATCTTTACAACCTGAATCATGCTTGGCCTTTTCCTATCCTCAAATGTTTTACATTCTTTCGTAATTTTTATAGTCATCACAGTCATTCATTTACTCATTATTTATTCAGAGGGCACTTTTCTTATTAAGCTCAAATTTGAAGCCCATAGTTAGCAAGTGTACAGGATTTTACAGACTGCGCTTTGTATATGAATCCTGTCATCTGGAAATATTTTATCTTCTACCTTTATTTCTTTGCTTTCACACGCATTTTGATCCTTTATTTTTACTTTATTGTGATTCTGATGTACCGGGGCCAGCTGGAATCGCATCGTGTATACGAATGGCCTTTTCACCCCTCTGTCCCTGGGTTCCAGGCTGCACACTGCCTGAGAACGGTGTGGCCTCGGGGACAGCAGCTCTAGGCGGCAGAGGCCCTGAAGACCTTCAGCTGGAGGCTCACTGTGCAACGCATTCCTCGCAGCTGGGCAGCAGGTCCTTTCTTGAAGGGCACCTGGGCGGAAGCGCACCTCTGCTCATCACAGCCTGGTTCTGAGAAATTCAGCCAAGTCACGTCCTTGGCCCTGTCAGATGGGGGTGGATGAGGTGGTTCTCTGTATCCGCTGCTTCTCACGGTTCGAACACTGTTTTTCTCGACCACAGCTTTTCCTCTTTTCCCTGATGGGTGTTTATTTAACTTGCTTTAAAGTCACGGGAGAAGCTTGACTTAACAGCTTTGATGTAAAGAGTGACTGCAGGACCCTCAGCATGTAGCTGTTCACACGTCAGCCACAGCGAAGGCACGGCCCCGACAGCACGAGGGGTCTCCTTTCTGGCCTGGGAAGGAGATCGGCAATTAAATTGCACTCGTGCCTTTAGATTTCATTGAAACCTCTTGGTATACCACTGCCATTGTTTCATCTTTCCACAATGTTTTTGTGGCTTGCAGATTTGTATGCAGTTCCAACCCCCAGGCTTTCTGTAAATAAATAGACCTAAAATTTCATTGCCATTTCTGTAAATAAATAGACCTAAAAAGTCACTGCCATTTCCATTTCTCCACAGTCAGGAGATGATGTCTTTGCTGTTTTCAATGGACATTTTTGTCCTTGAAGCAAATTAGTGCAATTCAGCTGGTATGATCATTAAAAAAGAGTCCAAAAACAAAATGAAACATTTTCCTCCCTTTTTACATTACCTATTTCTCCAATCATCTCTATTAAGTTATTAGTTCCATTTATCTAATGAAAGGAAAACAAATTTAGCAATGGATATGAGGGCAGCAGAACCACAAATAAGTTTTTTATTTATTTAAAGAAATCATTTACTTAAACAAAGTGATACCCATTGAATTTCCAAAGAAATATAAAAATCCATTTGCAACAGATACTCTCAGCAACTAATTTAAAACAGTAATCTGTGATCAAGATGTTTTAAACACTCCTAGGTAATGGCAACTTTTTTTTTTTTTAACAATATCTACTTAGAATTAGTGCTACCAAATTTGCTTTTTTAAAATTATTTATTTTAATGATATGCCCTTTCCCTAGTTTTCCATCAGAATATTAATGGTATATAAAATGAAATAAATAAATCTCCTAAACCCCAATAAAACTAACTAAATAAAGAGTCTAAAAGCTATGTATAATAGGAGACCGTGTACCGGACAATAGGAAGAAACTTCACCAACTACAATGCAACAGAGGCTGGGTTGACACTGGAAGGCCATGGCCTATACGCGCTCCCTTTCCAAAACTGTAGGGCATGGAAGTCTGGAAGAAAAAGTAGGATGAGATTTTGACTCATGTCCACTATGTGGCCTTAGCTTTGAGAGACAGAAGAATCATTAGCCAGACAATGGTCAGTCTCTCCTCCTCACTTCATGTGAATTTCTTTGTAAGGGTGCCAAATATCCTTCCCTTTCTCTCAAACTCCCAGCCCCCATCAGGCATTATATGTCAGGGAAGAAAAGAATGTGGAAAGGGCAGGGAATTCTTTCATAATAATATTACGGAGTAAAATAGAACTTCAGGCTGCACCAAATTTCCTATTATAGTCAGACCTGGAGCCACACTAGGTTTTAAACAGTGTGTCTGAGATGGAGATTCAGCCAGGATGCAAGTGAATGGAAGAAGAGGGAAGATAATCTCCATATTCTGGTTATAGGCAAAAGTAAGGTCTGAATAAATGTCTCCTTATTTAAGCATGAGAATCAAGATAGAACAACCTGAGGCCTATGAAAAATTCTATAGCATGAAACAGGAAAACAAATCCATAAAGACTGAGAGAACAAAACACAGTTTTAAGAAACATCTGCTTGTTATGCTTATTAAGCTGCACCAGTATTTTTAATGTATGTATGTATTTATTTATTTATTTATTTTTTGAGGTACCGAGGGCTGGGGATTGAACCCAGAGCCTTGTAGTGGGAAGCCTGCACTCAACCGCTGAGCTACATTGGCTTTCCTGAGTTATTTTTGTTTTGTTTTGTTTGTTTTGCTTGTTGTTTGTTTTTTCAGGAGGCACTGGGAACTGAACCTGGGACCTCCCATGTGGGAGGTGGGTATGCTCAACTGCTTGAGCCACATATGCTCCCTACTTTATTTTTAAAGAAATAAGAAAAGGAGTCATAAGGAAAGAACAAAATGAGATAAGGAGCATTATATTAAGTTGGTGTATGATTTGAAAAAGAAGATAGAAAATTTAAGAAAAGATGTTATGGTGGGTAGGATAATGGCTTCCCCCAAAGATGTCCATGTCCTAACCTGTGAATATGTTACCTTAAGTGGCAAAAAGGACTTTACAGATGTGATTAAGTTAAGGATGTTGAGATGGGAAGATTATTTTAGATTATCCAGGTGGGCCCAATGTAACCACAATGGTCTTTATAAGAGGGAGGCAGGAATTTCAGAGTCAGAGAAGAAGATGTGATGATAGAGATGTGGGTTTGCAAGCCAAGGAATGTTGGCAGACTCTAGAAGCTAGAAATGGGCTCTCCCCTAGAGCCTCCAGAAGGCACTCAGCCCTGCTGACTCATTTGTGATTTCTGACCTCCAGAATTATGAGATCATATATTTATTTGTGTTCTTTTTCAGCTACTAAGTTTGTGGTAATTTGACACAGCAGCAATGGCAAACTACTACAGATGATAATAAAAAGAGAATGTTCTATAAAAGTTGGAGTAGTTTAGATGCAATAAAGAACAGAACTAAGGCTGCAAAAAAATTAATTAACAAAATAAAACTCTTGAGAGTAGAGGCAAGAACAATGGGTCAGAAATGTTGAGACAAGAGTAGATATGGGAAATAGCAAAAGAATTTGGCTTGTAAATAATAGGGATTTTAAAAGAAGTCAGAACAAATGGAACAGAGAAACTAGATATATAATCAAGAAAGAACTTCCGGAGTATATCAGTGAATTAATGCTGCATAACAAACCAACACAAAATCTCAGTGGCATATAATAAGCATTTATTTAGTTCACTTGTCTGGGGGTTGTCTGGAGATTTGCAGAACTGGGCTTGGATTGCTTCTGTGTCAGTATGCTGCCTGAGGGTTGGCTGATCTCGGCTGAGCTTGGCTGGGGCAACCTGACTCTGCCCCAGTGTCTCTCATCCTGTTCTGGGATCCCTGGGCTAGCTGGGGTATGCTCTTGCATTCATATTCTAGATGTGTAATGCCATAGCAGAGAGGCACAAGAAGGGAAGCTCAGTTACACAAGTACCTCTCAAGCTCTTGGTCATGTCACATCTCCTAACAATCAATGACCAAAGCAAGTCACAAGGCTGAACTCAGTCAAGAGGTGGGAACTTATACATCACCTCTTTATTGGGAGAAATTGCAAAGTCACATGGCAAAGGACATGGTTCAAAGAAATGAATTGAGTTTATGAATGTAATCTACCAAAGTTTTTTTTATCTTTTAATTTCAGTCTGATGATTGAAAGGGATTACTATGTTCTAAGCAAATTTACAGTGGAAGAGATCCATATCTAGACATGTTGAGAATGTTTAAAAAATTCAAGGAGGTCAGAAACTTCCGGGAAGATGGCGGACTAGTAAGACACGGGAATCTCTTCTCCAGAAAAATAGCTAGAGGACAAGCTGAAACAGCCCCGAAAAAGATCTTCTAGGGTTTAGGACAGCAGGTGAAGGCTGCACACCACCCAGAGGAGAGAGGGACAGAAGAGGGAAATCGCGACTACAGAACCGTGAGTTGCAAGTAGCAGCTTCTGCTGCTGCCGGCACCCTCCCCCACACTCTTCAGAATTTTCGGGCTCCTGGGCCTGCGACTACAGACAAAGGGGGCTTCAGGGATCTGCCACTCCCAGAAAGGGGAGAGAGAGGGACACAGCCTTAGGCTGACTGAGGTTCTGACCTGAAATTTGGGCTGCAGAGCCCCACTGACCCTTCCACACAGTGGTTTGCCCTGGGAGCCTAGAAAGGACTGGAGAAATCTGACTCTTGCAACCTCCCTCTCTTCTAGCCTGGACTAATTGTTGAGGACTCCATGGGAGAGGGGAGAGAGAGCCTGGGGCTGACCCTGCTTTGGACTCCCAGGTTTGGTCTGCCCTGTCCCGAGAGCCCTTCCAGGCTGGGTGGGGCTGCGCCATTGTTTGCCTTGGAGCCTGCAAGGGGCTAAAGATATACAAACCTCCCAATCTCCTCCTCTACTAACAGGGACTGATTGTTGAGGATTCAGAAGGGAGTGGAAATACTTCCTAGCTGGGAAAAGGGGGGCGCTACGAGAGAAGTCTGGAGAACTGTCTCAGAAAGTTTGAATCACAGGGCTCCTAGCCCCCAGACAGGAAGCTCTATCACATTGATCTGGTCTGTGTCACAACAAATACACTCCGACCAGGCATTGAATTGAGAGCTGCCAACAAGCGCCATCTCCTGGCAGACCAAGGAAGTGCACATAAGAAAATTAATAAGTAAGAGAGGCTTTTCCTGGCCTCTATAGCCTCCCTGCCCAAGGCCCTAGGAAACGACTCTACAACCAATTACTGGGTCCAGTGCCCAGTTTTGAGCAACCAGCAGAACAATCCTAACAATCAAGGTTGAGCCAAAAATCAAAGAGCGGTGGTAACTCACAGCCTCCTGCCACTAAAACCCCATAAAAGAGAAAGAGATAGAGCATCTAAGTAAAATACAAACTAACCAGATGCCTAAGCACCAGCAAAAAATTACGGGCCATACTAAGAAAATAGAAGATATGGCCCAAGAAAAGGAATTCAACAAAGTCCCAGAAGAGGTGCAGAATTTGAGAGAACTAATCAGTGAGATGAGCACACATTTCCAAAATCAAATTAATGAGATGAAAGAGAATATAAAGAGATCAATGACATCAAGAAGTCATTGCGCGAACGTAAAGAAGAATTTGAAATCATGAACAGAAAAGTAACGGAGTTCATGGGAATGAAAGACACAACAGGTGAAGTAAAAAATACATTTCAAGCATACAACAGCAGACTCGAAATGATAGAAGAAAGAATAAGTGATACTGAAGACAGAGCAGCTAAAATTGAAGAGAGAAAAGAACAGAGAGAGAAAAGAATGGAAAAAATTGAGCAGAGGCTCAGAGAGTTGAATGACAACACAAAACGCAAGAACATACGTGTCATGGGAGTTCCAGAAGGAGAAGAGAAAGGAAAAGGGGCAGAAAGAGTATTTGAGGAAATAATAGCTGAAAATTTCCCAACTGTCATGAAAGAAATGAAATTACATGTCCAAGAAGCACACCGTACCCCAATAAGAATAAATCCAAATAGACCTAGGCCAAGACACATATTATTCAGAAAGTCAAATGTAAAAGATAAAGAGAAAATTCTCAGAGCAGCAAGAGAGAAGCAAACGATCACGTACAAAGGACGTCCAGTAAGACTTTGTGCAGATTTCTCTTCAGAAACCATGGAGGCGAGAAGACAGTGGTATGATACAATTAGGAAACTGAAAGTGAAAAACTGCCAGCCAAGAATTCTTTATCCAGCAAAACTGTCCTTCAAATATGAAGGTGAATATAAAGTATTCACAAACAAACAGAAACTAAGAGAGTTTGCAAAAAAGAATCCACCTTTGCAGGAAATATTAAAGGAAGCCTTAGAACCTGAAAGAAAAAGACAGGAGAGAGAGGCTTGGAGGAGAGTATAGAAGAAAGAAAAGCAGAAAGGATAACCAAAAGAGTAAAAAGAAAGACAAAAATAAGATGACATATGAAAACCAAAGAATAAAATGGAGGAAATAAATAGTGCATTTTCAGTAATATCATTGAATGTGAATGGATTAAATTCCCCAATCAAAAGATACAGGCTGACAGAATGGATAAAAAAACACGAGCCATCCATATGCTGCTTACAAGAAACTCACTTCAGACCCAAGGATACAAACCGGCTGAAAGTAAAAGGTTGGAAAAAGATACTCCATGCAAATAGTAAACAGAAAAGAGCAGGGGTAGCTATACTAATATCAGAAAAACAGACTTCAAATGCAAAAAAGTGATAAGAGATGCAGAAGGCCATTATATATTAATAAAAGGGCCGATCCTCCAGGAAGATATAATAGTCATAAATATCTACGCACCTAACCAGGGTGCCCCAAAATATATGAGACAAACTCTGGCAAAACTGAAGGGAGAAACAGACATTTCTACAATAATCGTCGGAGACTTCAACACCCCTCTCACATCATTAGATAGAACAACTAGACAGAAGATCAACAAGGAAACAGAGAACTTGAACAATATGAGAAACAAGTTAGACCTAACAGACATATACAGAACACTGCATCCAAACTCAGTGGGTTATACATTCTTCTCAAGTGCCCATGGATCTTTCTCCAGGATAGACCACATGTTAGGTCACAATACAGCTCTGAATAAATGTAAAAAGATTGAAATTATACAAAGCCCCTTCTCAGATCATAATGGAATGAAACTAGAAATCAATAACAGACAGGAAAAAAGGAAAGTTGCAAATGTGTGAAGACTGAACAACATACTCCTAAATATTCAGTGGGTCAAAGAAGAAATTGCAAGTGAAATCAGTAAATATATTGAGACAAATGAAAGTGAGAACACAACATATCAAAACTTATGGGATACAGCAAAGGCAGTCTTGAGAGGGAAATTTATAGCCCTAAATGCCTATATTAAGAAACAAGAAAAAGCTAAACTCAAAGATTTAACTGAACAACTAGAGAAACTAGAAAAAGAACAGCAAACCAATTCCAAAGCAAAAAGAAGGAAAGAAATAATAAAGATTAGAGCGGAAATAAATGAAAATGAGAACAAAAAAGCAATAGAGAAATCAACAAAACCAAAAGCTGGTTCTTTGAGAAGATCAATAAAATTGACAAACCCCTCGCTAGACTAACAAAGAAAAAAAGAGAGAAGATGCAAATAAATACAGTCAGAAATGAAAGAGGGGAAACTACAAATGACCTCACAGAAATAAAAAGAATCATAAGAGGATATTATGAGAAACTATATGCCAACAAACTAGACAACCTGGACGAAATGGACAAATTTCTAGAAACTCATAACCAACTTACACTGACACAACAAGAAATACAAGAACTTAACAAACCAATCACAAAGAAGGAGATTGAATCCGTCATCAAAAATCTCCCAGCTAAGAAAAGCCCAGGACCAGATGGCTTCACAGGTGAGTTCTACCAAGCATTTCTAAAAGAATTAACACCAATCCTTTTAAAACTCTTCCAAAAAATCGAAGAGGAGGAAATATTACCGAACACATTTTATGAAGCCAACATCACCCAAATACCAAAGCCAGATAAAGATTCCACAAGAAAAGAAAATTACAGACCAATCTCTCTCATGAACATAGATGCAAAAATTCTCAACAAAATACTTGCAAATTGAATCCAACAGCGTATCAAAAGACTTATACATCACGACCAAGTGGGATTTATTCCTGGTATGCAAGGCTGGTTCAACATAAGAAAATCAATCAATGTAATACACCACATTAACAAATTGAAGGAAAAAACCCACATGATCATCTCAATAGATGCAGAAAAGGCATTCGACAAAATCCAGCGTCCTTTTTTGATAAAAATACTTCAAAAGATAGGAATAAAAGGAAAATTCCTCAATATGATAAAAGGCATATATGAAAAATCCACAGCCAACATCATACTCAATGGGGAAAGGTTGAAAGCTTTCCCTCTAAGATCAGGAACAAGACAAGGATGCCCACTGTCACCATTGTTATTCAACATTGTACTAGAAGTTCTAGCGAGGGCAATTAGACAAGACAAAAAAATTAAAAGCGTCCAAATAGGAAAAGAGGAAGTAAAACTCCCACTGTTTGCGGATGACATGATCCTGTATTTAGAAAATCCTGAAGTATCCACAACAAAGCTACTTGAACTAATAAATGATTTCAGCAAAGTGGCAGGATATAGGATCAACACGCAAAAATCAGTAATGTTTTTGTACACTAGTACTGAACAATCTGAGGAGGAAATCAGTAGGAAAATTCCATTTTCAATAGCAACAAAAAGACTCAAATACCTAGGAGTTAATTTAACCAAAGAAGTACAGGACCTATATGCAGAAAACTACAAAACAATGCTAAAAGAAATTTTAAAACACCTAAACAAATGGAAGGACATTCTGTGTTCATGGATTGGAAGAATAAATGTCGTGAAGATGTCAGTCTTGCCAGAACTGACTTATAGATTCAATGCAATACCAGTCAAAATCCCATCAGCTTGCTTTACAGAATTAGAGAAGGCAGTTACCAAATTCATCTGGAAGGGTAAGTGCACCCGAATAGTCAAAAGCATTCTAAAAAAGAAGAGCAATGTGGGAGGAATTTCATTGCCCTGACCTTGAAACATATTACAAAGCTACAGTGGTCAAAACAGCATGGTACTGGCATAAAGATAGACACATCGATCAGTGGAATAGAATTGAGAATTCAGAAATATACCCTCACCTATACAGTCACCTGGTTTTTGACAAACCTACCAAGCCCACGCTAATGGGAAAAAACAGTCTCTTCAACAAATGGTGTTGGGAGAACTGGGTATCTATAACCAAAAGAACGAAAGAGGACCCCTATCTCACCCCCTATACAAGAACCAACTCAAAATGGATCAAAGATCTAAATATAAAAGCCAGGACCCTAAAACTACTAGAAAAAAACGTAGGGAAACATCTTCAAGACCTTGTTAGTAGGTGGTGGTTTCTTGGACCTCACACCCAAAGCTTGTGCAACAAAATAAAAATTAGATAAATGGGACCTCCTCAAAATTAAACACTTTTGCACCTCACAGGAGTTTGTCAGAAGGGTTAAAAGGTAGCCAACTCAATGGGAAAAAATATTTGGAAATCACATATCTGATAAGGTTAATGTTCAGGATATATAAAGAGATGTTACAACTCAACAATAAAAAGACAAATGACCTAATTAAAAAATGGGCCAAAGGCTTGAATAGACATTTCTCTGAAGAAGAAATACAAATGGCAAAAAAACACATGAAGAAATGCTCAACATCACTCATGATTAGGGAAATGCAAATCAAAGCTACAATGAGATATCATTTCACACCTATCAGAATGGCCACTATTAAAAAGACAGAGAACTACAAGTGTTGGAGAGGATGTGGAGAGATAGGAACACTTCTTCACTGTTGGTGGGAATGCAGGATGGTACAACCACTATGGAGGACTGTTTGGCAGTTCCTAAAGAAGTTGAATATAGACTTGCCACGTGACCCTGCAATACCACTACTGGGTATATACCCAGAAGAACTGAGGGCAGTGACACGAACAGACATCTGCACACTGATGTTCATAGCCACATTATTCACCATTGCCAAAAGTTGGAAACAATCCAGGTGTCCATCAACAGATGAATGGATAAACAAACTGTGGTCTATTCACACGATGGAATATTATGCAGCTGTAAGAAGAAATGAAGTCATAAAGCATATAGCAACATGGATGAACCTGGAGGACATTATGTTGAGTGAAGCAAGCCAGACACAAAAGGACAAATACTGTATGAATGCATTACTATGAACCAAATATATTGTGTAATATATTGTTTGATTCACACACACACACACACACACACACAAACAAACAAAAAACAAAACAACAACAAAATAATTTACATGTATCCATTACATTTAATTGAGAAATGTATATATTTATTCATCTGTGTTTACTTTTTAGTTTTTAATTGCTTATGTTTTCAATTATTAAAGTAAAAAATAAAGTAAAAAAAAATTCTAGGATAAATTTACAGACATGACACAAAGTAAGATTTTTAAAAAGATGACATTTGGGGAAAATTTTGTATCATATATTTAATTATATATACACATTGGTACCCACACATTTACATAAATACATAATGGTTTAGTTTGTCAACGGCTGCCAATGCAAAAATACCAGAAATGGGTTATGAAGGGAATTTATTTGGGGTAAAAGCTTACATTTCAGAGGCTACAAAAATGTCCAAATCAAGGCATCATCAGAGATATTTTCTCACCAAAAGTTGGCTGCTAGCAGTTCCTGGAGTCCTGCCATGTGGCAAGGCAAGATGGCAAGTCTGCTGGTCTCTCTCTACTTTCTCCTTGAGCTCAGCTGTGGGTGACCAGGCATCTCCCCTGGGCCTGGTCTCCTGGAGCCTCTCAGGGATTCTTTGTCTATCAACAGTTGTAGACGAACCAGGAGTCCTCTCTCTCACTTGGCCGGGTCAAAATGGCAGAGCTCCCTTTCTCCGTGTCTCTTCTGTCTCTGTGTGTTCTCAGTTTCTATAAGACCCAGCAAGAGGACAGTGACCAAACCTAGGTCACGCCTCACTGGTGTAGTCCAATCAGAAGTTCTAAGGCAATCTAATTTCTCCTCTACTTTTTCCTGGAGCTCAGCTGTGAGTGATCAGGCATCTCCCCCTGGGCCTTGGCTCCTTGAGCCTCTTGGGGATTCTCTTTCTGCAGCTATAGGCAAACCTGGAGTCCTCCCTCTCACATGTCTAAGTCAAAATTGCAGAACTCCCTTTTTCTCTGTTTCTTCTCTCTATGTGTTTTCAGTTTATATAAGATATAATTGAAAGTGATCTAATCAAAGTGTCCCTTAATTGAATCTAATGCAACCAAAGGGCTCCACACTCACAGGAATGGATCATATACATACATTTTGTCCTCGCCTTTCTAGACCATGACTACTAAATAATGCCACATTTCCTTTGAACCCCAAATCACAAAATGTTGATCTCCTGTCTCCTGCAGAAAAGTCTGATGTTTACCAGATTGCTCTCCCCATTACAATCTGGGAAATTTTAGATGATGAAAATATGTGAAAAATCCATTCTGATTTTTAGTCAACATCAGTCCATATCTCCAGAACACTACCATAATATTTGCCTAGGTTTTTCCCATGGAATTGCTTCTCTCATCTCACTTTGCTATCTCAAGATACTGCTTTCTTCAGGGTGATGCCGCCTTCTCCTTACCACCATGCACCAGCACAGAACCTACGCTCAATTCCCAGTCATCACAATGACTAAATTGCAATTTTAAGATGCTGTATTGAAAACTTGGGGATAAGATACTTACAACAGAGGGAAACTTAAAGGTAGACCTTATATAAACCTTTGTGTTGCAAGGACTGGCTTATTCTCTCAACTAGGGGTTTCCTACCATTGTGGATCCCTCCCAATCCTGAAACGGAAGCTGTTTCTTCATTCTCTCAGTCCAAGGCCCACCTTATAGATTCTTCTTTCCAAACCCAGGATTACCAGGATAATTACCATGATAATTGGCTAAGGGTATAGTGAGAGAAACCTCATGTATACTTCTCAAAGCCACCAGAACAAAATATTTAACATTAGCACATTTCCCAAAGTCTGAATTACTTAGCTCTTTTAGGGTTGCAATATGTTGAACTTCAGTTATCATGTTTTTGTGCCTTAAGCATCTTTCCATCAGTGGGGCCACACCTTCTGTTTATCTCCTGTGGACATCTGGCTATTTGAGAACTCATACATACACCCTCAAGAACAAAAACATGCTTTTCCTATAGCTGGCTGTCTCAAAGAATAAACATAAACTTACTCTGATTATCTCAGGATTATGAGAGACTTTGACATTCTAATTCATGTACCTCTGTGTTATTTGATTTTTCAATAAATAAAATTCATGTGTATGTTTATGATAAAATTTAAAAGATTTATATTTCAACCACAAAAAGAAAATGTCTTTAAATAAATTATTGAATATCCATATACTAGGTTACTATAACATTAAAATGATGTTATA
>JAKSZT010054079.1:2002228-2035190 GCA_026826555.1 Tolypeutes matacus
TACATTATTCCTTACATTCACATATTTTACACAAACTCATTCAGTATATAAATTTGCATTTTTATATACCATTATAACGATCATTTTCCATGATATTAGAAATTTAATTTAAGCATATCTTAATGACTATATATTACACTGAATGAATACACTAACGTTATCTTAGCTAAACCGCTGTTGATAGAAATTTTATTTATTTGCACTAACATGAAGATAATATAACCAAGTCTGTGTTTAAAAGATTCTACTGTAATTTGAATGATTTTTGTTAGGAGAGAATCCAAGATCTAGAATTAGGTGGTGAATTATTATTAGTTTTTAAATTGAAAGTAACCATTTTGCCTAACTACTGTAGCACTTTTTATCACGGCCACCAATGCTTTAGAGTACTGGACAGTTGCCAGCAATGGGCTTCTCATGTTTGTTTTCCTATAATAACATAAAGGGTGAAAAATTATTGTTATTGTACTCATTTTCTTAATAAATGGGTTGAACATTTACAAAATATTTTAAATAATATATATATATATATATATATATATATATTTCTTTTTGTGCATTCCCTGGTCATGTATTTCCATTTATTTTCCTAGTGAACCGGTATTAGGAAAAATTTTAATGGTCAGATTTTCTGTCCAAGTCCAGGCGAAAACAATTTTGTGACAGTTGAATGATAGGCCATATCCCTAAATTAAACCATGAAGGCCTTAGCATCTTCAGTATTTTTGAAGGCCTACTTTTATTACTTAAACATTCATGATTGAATGTTAATATTTGTAGTAAAGTTATTAATGACAGGTACTATTTGTTGTTTTTTCCTAAGTGTAAGTATGTGAATAATTAAATGAAATATAAATAAATATATATATATTTAAGATTAGAGCTATTGGGTAAGAACTATATTTTGTTTTGTTGATAATAGAAAGGAAAAAAGATAGAAAGAGGCAGGCCTGAATTCAAATTCAAGTACACATGACTCCAGAATTTGGTCTCCCATTCACTACAGCACATCATTTTGATACACTCACATCTGTAAGGCCTTTTCAAAGGCATTAAGCTATTTGCTCAGCCGTCAGCATTCTGTAAATTTCAGACAGTTTTATTTTAAATACAATACTTCTTCTTAAGAATGGAAATATGATCTTAAAATTAATTGCTATCCAAGGAAAACTAATAATTTTTGCTGGGTCAATAGTAAAATTATTATAGTGACAGTAGTAGAAAAAATATGCAAGCTGTTTCATATTTTAAAAACTGTTTTCACATATCCATATTTGCAAAATATTAAAAAATTGAAATGGAGTTTACAAAACAACCTGTGTATCTGATCCTAATTCTGTTATAAAATATGTATGTGTTCAAAATATATGTGAATATATGCATAGTCATGTTTTCCAAAATGCACAATATGGTGGAATTATTTTTAGTTTTTTTGGAGTTTCTCTTTATTTAAAAAGTATAATATTTATTATTTCTATACTCATTACATGATTATGTTTATATTTTTTAAATAATCTAAAAGAATTAAAGGCAAACATCAGGCTTAAATTTTTAAAAATATTTAATGCATTTAATATTAATAAAACTTATGCATTTTATAAGAAAACACATAAGATACCAGAGTGTTGAATGATCAAAAGTTATGACATTTGATCCTCATAAAAATCTGAAGTAGGTAGGACAGATATTCTTTTACAGCTAAAGAAACTACAATTTGCAGAAGTTTGAGTGATTTTTCCCAAAGCCAAGCAATTCATAATTTACAAAGCCAGAACTAGAATTAAAATTTTCTGACTATGAATAGGCAGCTGTAGACACCTAAATCAATTAATATTATACACTAAAGGACAAACAGCCAAATAAAGCAGCTGCAGTCCCCTGCAACCAGAAAAATGAAGAGAAAATGCCCTGGAGAAAATGAGGTCAGAACCTGGAAAATCAAGTGGTGATGGGAACCCCCAGGTTGCTATCTGCTGATGTGTGTGCTCTTTTCCCTTGGAGCCAGTGGTGTGAGGACACCCCGAAAATCCAGGGAGGGGTACCCATGGAAAGAACAATTCCAGCTGGCCTTTGGCCTCCCAAGTCAAACGGCAGATCCTTGCTGGGCGTGCTCCTAGAGGCACCGGCAACTACTGTGCTAGTGTGTCAGCCTTAGAGCCAGACTTTCTCCTGACTCACATAAACACAGCCTGGAGGAGCAGCTAGAGAGCCAAGTCTCTATCCCCTACTCAAGAATTCCTGTTGAAATTGCTAGTTCTTTCAAATCCAGATGCTTAAAATGGCTTACCCTGTTTTACTCTCCTGTGTCTAGGTAGCAGCTTTCCCAAAGAGGCAATCATCCCAGAGCACTTGCTAAGAAGTTTTGTCCTAGAGAGACTGGCACTAGGGTTGACCAGGTTAGTCCCCTGGGTGTCAAGGTTTTATGTATTGAGCTGGACAATCAATTAGAGCTAGGTCCCAGCAGCACCAATATCTGGAGAACTTCCCAATGAAACAGTAGATCCAAATACTCAAAGTGATCTAGGCTTAGATATACCAGCATGTGATCCAGGAGGTGAGCCAGGGCAGTCTTCAATGCATAGCCAGCCTTGGTGGTGGACATGTGAAATTTTGGATTCTGGCACTGAGAAAGTGAGCAACCTAGGACATTTTGGTGGAGATTTTAACATGGTTACAGTCAGAATTGGAGTGACAAATCAGAAGAGGAAGATAGAAGTAAAATACAGGGTGGTGGTCAGCAAATGAAAAATACAATATTTTGTGTCTTTTTAAGGGTGGCAGAAAAATGTCAGTACACTGTAGCGTTTGTTTTGCTTTTTGCCTCTTTTTTTTTTTTTTTTTTAAAGGCTGTTCAGAATCCATTCTGGTTTGTTTTGGTGTTAGTACCAATATTTCCATTTGTAAATGAGCTTTTTCTTGTTGAATACAGTTAAAGGACAAGGAAGGGCAATTGTTTGTTTTGAGGGGAGCATGAATCTGTAACTACAAAAAATTAAAATTATTAGAGGGAGAGGAAGTCCTTGGAGATAGGCACAGCAATATAATATATTTACTTTATAATTTATTTGAAGCTGGGCCTGAGAATGTGAGTTGATTTCTTTTTCCCTCCAGCATTTTCTTGTCAAAATTTTCAAACATACAGCAAAGTTGAATGAATTTTACAGGGAGCACCTCTACACTCACTACTTCCATTCTATTCTTGACATTTTACTATACTTGCCTTATCACATATCTCTCTAGCCATCCCTTTGCCCATCCAATAATCACTCTTATTTTTGATAATACAATTCAATGTTAATTTCAGACTTCAATACACTGACCTCAGTATACTGTATCATGTAACAAGAATTGAATGTTTGTTTATAGTTTTTCCTTTTGATGTAAAATTTGCATACAATGAATTGTACAAATCCTTGTTAATTTCCTGAGTTGTAATAAAGGTATACACTGATGTAGCCCAAACTCCTATTAAGAGAGAGAACATCACCTTCAGCTCAGAAAGTTCCCTTGTGCCGCTCCCTTGACAATCCCTGATGTTGCCCCCTGCCTCCTCCACTCTGATTTTTTTCCATGCAGCTGATCTCCTATAATGGGTAGCGGCCTGGGTCATAGGGGTGTTAAAACATTACAGGAAATGCAACTAAATGGAGAAAATTGTATTTAGTGTAACTCCTCTCAGGGAGAATTCTGTAGGTGGTTGAAGAATGTTTTGTTTTGAGAAGCACTTGGGATGGGAGGAATTGGCTTCTAGGAAGCATGACTTTTGTCACAGTCACTCGGTCTCTGGTTCCAGGACAGTGCAGGAAAGGCTGAGGACAGGCTATGGTCCTCCTGAAGCACATTCAGCAGTCACTCCTCTAAGTAGCGACTGCACGCACATCTGTAGTATCCGTTTGAAGTCACACAGCCTGCAGTATTACTGTTCTGGAAGAGCCTGGAGATGTTTCTGGGTCTGAAATGAAATAAAAACTTGTACTGAATAAATGTAGGACAATTCTGTTTATGTCACTTTAATTACTAACAGGGAGACCCATACTAAGTCTAGACTTTGTCCATTTGCTACAGAACATCTGACTGAGAAGACTGGAAATAGGGAGGAAGAGGGACCAGAGTTTTAAATTCACAGATGGTAGCCTCTGCGCAATGGAAGGTGGTAGACTGGAGGCTGGTGGAGACCGTATAGCCTCCATTTTCTCTATTCCCTTTCTCAAAAGAAGGCCCCATGGTGGTCTGTGGTTGCTACAAATTAGTGTAACTCCAGATTCTGATGTTTTCTATGTACTTGTCTGCTACTATTTCCTGCTTTAGGCAGACAGGTGATCTGACCACATAGCACAATCCTATTTTTAGTTTGCCACCACAGAGGCAGGCAGGCTCCTTAATTCTTTCAAGGGTTACAATTACCTGGAAGTAAAAAATGTGCTTGTTGCCCAAATTAGAGCATTGGTCTTTCTCTTTTGGAAGTTTATCATTTCTCTATTTCTCAAGGGCATCCTCTTTTTATTGTTCCTCCTTAACAACTTTCACCATGGCTGAATCAAGATGGTAAATGGATCTGGGAATTCTGCAACACTTGGGAGCACTCAAGGAAGTTGTGGGCAGCTGACTACCATGTAGCCCCAATCACCTTCAGGTTTTTTGGTTATGGCCCCAAATCCATGGAAGCAAACAAGAGACTTCATATATATTTTTGCATATAAATTTAATTTATTAAAGTAACTTTACCATAGGAAAAAAAATTGAGGAAAAAAATACATAACCCTGTCATGATAGCAATTACTCTTAGCATTTTGTTATGTTAGCTCTCAGTATGTTTTGAAGATTTGACTATGCATGTTTTACATGTACTCATTACATTTGTGTACTTTATATTGTTTTTACTTTTATTGTGCCATCATAAAAGTTTTCTCAGTTTTCATCTTTAAATCATTATTTTCTCACGGCTCCAAAATATATCCCTTAGCTAACATACGGGATGATTAACAAATTTTCCACTAATGGTCATTTGCGGTTGTCTCCATTTTTTCCTGGTGTAAATGACACCATGATGGGCACTTTTTCACACATGCTGTTTCTATGCTTTGGTACTTATGTATGTGTATGAAAGGAAGCTACTACTAAGGGTTATTACTATTATATTTGCTAAAGAGGGTATGCCTTACCCTCAACACACGTCAGAGTAGGTAGTGATGAGGAGAAGGCCCGAGTCCCACTGCCTGCTCTATTCTCCCTATTCTACCAGGAGCTTTAAGCCACGGGGACCTGTTTCACAGAAAATATTCTGCTGCCCTTTCACAATTTGATATGTTTAATTGCTTAAAAATGGGAAGCGGCTGTGGCTCAATCAGTAGGGCTCCCGTTTGCCATATGGGAGGCCCCGGGTTCGGTTCCCGGGGCCTCCTGGTGAAGGCAAGCCCGCCCGCACGGTGTGGTTGGCTGACCCAGCGAGCACAAGCAGCAAGGGGGGGATAAATGAATAAATAAATAAAATCTTAAAAAAAAAAAAAAAAATTGCTTAAAAATATGATTTGCCATTTTGTTCTCATGATGCTGCCTCTTTTACTTTTCTAATTTAATTTTATATTGCAATACCAAAACTTTCATAGTATTTTGATGGTTTAAATAATGGATATTTCTTCTTATCACTTTAATCAATTCTAGCCCTGTTAATTGACCCTTTCTGCTTTTCATCCCAGAGTTTAACGCATTTTTGTTAAGCTGATTTTATTTTATTTCTTTACCCCTTTTTATGCTTTCCCTCTATATTTTTGGATTGTTATTTTAAGATGATTCCATGAAGTAGAATTAGAATTACCAGGTTAAATTATACAAATATTTTGAGGCTCTTCTTGCGTATTGCCATATATAAAGATGCCAGATTCATTGTCCCTCCATCCATATTTAGTGTTTTTATAGCAAAGTTATTAATGTAGTTTGAAGTACAGCTTTAGAACAATAATCATAGGACTGTGCAGCAGGAAGACACAAACACATCTGGAAAAGTAGTTTCTGTCTCATTGCCTGCCTTTTAAAATAACTTACTGGTTTGTAACCCTGAGGTTGATGACCTCTACAGTTCTCAGAAGTAGCACTTATCTTTAATTCTAAATGAAAGGATCTGAGCCTTCATTATACGTGACCATAGGAAAGTTAATCTTTTACTAAGACCCCTTCCCCATGGGTTTCTGGCACTCCCAGTAGGACCCCACATGGTCCCCGGATGAGTCCTAAGTTTCCCTGTGCCCTTGCGCCAATGGCCTCCCTCTGGCCTACCTCTCTGCTCTTTGGATAAAAACCTCTTATTGTTTCTTAACCGACTTGCTCAGATCAGTTCTGCTCTCCATGTACAGTTTCATGCCAAATATGGACCTAGGCCCATGAATTCATTGTCCAGAGCTCAGCAAAGATCAGACTGTGACAATTAACCAAACAAACTCTACCAACAATACCAGATAACAAAGGGGAATTCAACATAGAAAAGAAAATACTGAATATTTCCAGGATTCATGAACCAAAATTAACCAAAATCTACTCCCCACCCCCAGCATCCTCTAGAGCATATTTTTACACCTGTGACCAAGGTGCCTTTGACCTTGGGCCTTGCAAGTAAGTCCCAGCTCCTCAACTCCTCCATAGCCCAGCAAGGGGAAAAATCCATTTTCTTCTTGTTCAGTTTTAGCACTACACCCCAGTTGAAAAAAACAAACAAAAAAATCTGTAGAAAGCACCTTTATCTGTAATGAAAACTCCATAAATTCCAGAGAGCAGACACCAAAAGACATTGAGATTGAGTAAAAAAAAAAAAGTTAACAATGGTAATCTATGGTTTCCAGGTTTCAGTGAATCTTACTTCCTTCATGTTTTCCTGGGGTTTCCACATTTTCTCTAACAAGTGTACATTAATCTTGTAAGGCTAGGCAAACATTGTGTTCTTATTATTTCTGATCTCTTCTAAATGGGTAGCTTATCAAATAATTTATTTGTGGGCCAGTTACAAGTAAATTTTAGGGTGAAGCTTTATCATTTACTCTTTTTTTTTCAAACAATTTATTGAAGTATGTCATTCACACATGAACATACATAAACGATAAGTGTTCAGTAAACATTGTGAACTTACAAAACAAACATGCATAACATCATACAGGGCTCCCACACATCACCCCCCAACAAATACTTTGCATTGTTGTGAAACATTTGTTAACAAATTATGAAAGAGCATCGTCAAAGTATTACTACTAACTATAGTCTGTATCTTATTCCCCTATACTTTTTTTTTGAAGGATTTATTTATTTATTTACTTACTTTTATCCATTTTTACCCCCACCCCTGTTTTTGCTGTTGCTGTGTCCATTCGCTGGGCAATTCTTGTGTCCATTTTCTGCCCTCTCTTCTCATCCTTCTCCTCCTGTCTTCACTGGGATTCGATCCTTGAAACCTCTGATGTGGGAGAGAAGCGTCCTACCGCCTGCACCACCTTAGTTCCTGTTTTTTTGGCACGTCTCATCTTGGCTCTCCCTTGTGTCACTCTCCTGTTATGTCGTCATCTTGCGGCGTGGCTCATGGGGCCTGGTGGCTCACCTGCATGTGGCGCCTGGGGGACTCACCCACGTGTGGGGCCTGGTGACACACCTGCTCACAGGGCCTGACGTCACACCCATGCATGGGGCCTGGTGGCCTGCATGCCTTCTATAGTTTTCTTTTTTTAAATTTTTACGAGGAGGTCCCGGTGATCGAACCCAGGTCCCTCCATATGGGAGACGGATGCCCAACCATTTGAGCTGCATCCGCCCCTCTGCTATATCTCTTAAGTTTGACCAAAGATACCAAGAGTTACAGTCATTTCCCATACAGGATGGTCATATAATAAATCAGGCTTAGTTTAGCACCAGCACTCCAAAAAACCAGACCTAGGGAGAAAAACTAGGTCTGGGGACACATGCATGGTTTCTAATATAGCGAATGTTTAGCCTACCCTGATTATCACAAAATCAGGACAGCGAGAATATTTGCAATATCATTTATTCTTGCTTTAGTTCACTCTATTTAGGCATAGGTAAACCGAACACTTCTGTGTCTATGATCCCTACATCTGGTAACTTGGTAACTTGTCCCTTAGCAGTGAAAATGTGTGTGCAGAAAAGAGTAAACATAGCGGGCCCAAGACTGCTATCCCCAGAAAGGCCAGGCTAACTCGTGACTGGTGTCTGGGAACTTGGATTTTGGGAGGGTTGGGTTGCTGCAATTCCCTGATAATCAGAGCGGCTCACTGTGCCTAAACTGTGTAAACAACGTGGTTTCTGATGAACACCTGCTTTCCTTCTGGGAGACTGGGATTTGCTATGTGGTAGGCAGAGGGTGCCTACATGACCAGCCCCCAATAAAAATCTTGGGTGTTGAGTTTTTAATGAGATTCCCTGGTAGAGAGCATTTCACATGTGTTGTAACAACTCATTGCTGGAAAAGTTAAAAGCATCCTGTGACACTCCTCTGGAAAATGACTCTTGGAAGCTTGTGTCTGGTATTTTCTGGACTTCTCTTTGATTTTTCTTCTATTCTTTTGCTGCAATAAATCATAACCATGAGTACAACTATATGCAGAGGCCTGTGAATCCTCCTAGTAAATCACTGAACCTGGGGGTAGCCTTGGGGACCCCCCCAACACAGTGTGCTATGAAATCTTCATGTTGTTGAACTCTTATCCCAGAATTGTGTTTTTATTTGACTATTAGAAAATCATTTAAATGTAAGCATTTAAGTGAGAAAACCTGCTGCAATAAAATATATTTTAATTAATGATAGAGAAATCATTAAACTTTTGCTCATTTGTCATAACTATATTTCTGCCTTGATTTGGGCATTGAGAATTCACAATGACAGCACAATTGTATTTGAAAACAAAAATTATTAAATAACTTCCAAATACACAGGCCACCTAAAAAGAAATATTTCTATTTTATACGTTATTGTATTTTCCTATTTTGCCCAAAATTATTAGTATTCAATACAGTATCTGTTTTCAGCTTTAAACTTCATGTGTAATGTTTTATTGTCAAAACATGTTTATTTATTGTAGAAACTTTAGGATATATATAAAAAAAGCAAGAATATTAAAACACACATTGCCCCACCATGCAGTGACCAATACTGCGAACATTTTTGTGTATATCTTAGCAATTTATCCCTGACTCCCTTTTAATACCTTGACTTTTAAGCACATATACACAGTTTATTGTTTATGGAATTGGAATATACACACACACACACACACACATATATATATACATATATATGTATGTATTCCTGCTTTTTTTAACTTCACATTAAATGATAATATTTTCATGCCAGAAAATATCCTTCTAGAGCAAAATTTTATTTGCCACATAGTGTTTTGTGTTATGAATGTGCTACATCATCAATTAACCTCTTCTGATACATTTAGGCAATTCCTCGGTTTTTAGTATTTAAACAATACTCCTATTAAAATCCTTGATCAAAATTTTTGAAGGATTATATTTTAAAAGTTGTAAAATAAAAGTATAAAAGACATAAAACAAATGAAGATATAAAGGTTATATTCTAAAGAAAATATAATTGATTACTTACATAATATTGGAGAAAGAATTTTTAAGCATGGCTTCAAGTGATGGCAGAAACTATTGAAAAGATTGCTGTATTTGTCAGCATTAGAAATGAACACATCTTTGCTATAAAAACATCATGAAAAGGTTAAAAGTCAGACAAACTGAGAGCAACATGAGAAATTAAAAAAACAGAGAAAACTGTTTGCAACCTATTTAGCAGAGTAAAAATACCAGTGATTTATTACATTTTAAAGAAAAAATACACCAATTGATAAATGGGAAAAGGGGATCAGTAGGGAATTTGCAATGACCAAAAAATTATGAAAAAGTTTTCAACTTCATTACAGAAGGTAATAAAAATTCAAATTAAAATAACAAATATTTATTCTATCCTATCAAATTAACTACAATATAGAATTATAAGACCCATTGTTTAAGTATGGATGAAAAAAAAAAAAAAAAACAAAACCCTCTTACCCCTGGTGCGAATATAAAGTAGCATAATATCTAACATATGCTAGGCCCCCAATGTATTTGTTGATTGAATAAAAATGTGTGAAGGTGAACCTTTAGGAATGATTATTAAAAAATGATTTGTGAGCACTTAGGCAACAAGGCAACTTGAGTTTTGTTTCAAATTAACTCCATTCTCTTCCTGGACAGGGTGCCAGGCTGGTAGGTGAAGTAAATTTAATAGATATTGTATCTTGTCTTCAGAAAGGCATATGGCACAACTTTTCCAATATGCTTATAACCGACAGAAATACACTCTTAGGTAAATCTTAAAGTGAGGTCTGTGGGTCTTAGTTTTAACTGCTAGTTATTGGACCCCGTTGTGGACCACTAGATCAGAATCACTGGAAATGAGTCCTGGGAATTTAGAAGCTACCCAGCGACTCTTAAATGCACTAAGATCTTAGCACTTCTATGCTAAATGCAGGAAACGCAATGGGAACTACTTAATGCATAAGGAGATTTTCTAATTATATTGCAGTCTGTGCCCACCAGAGGTCCTGACAATCATTTTCTTGGACTTGGATTGATGATCTAAGGATTGTTCTTTCCAAATTTTGACATCATAGAGATAGCAGAGTTAATGAATGCCTTGGGTGATTGAATCAGAAGGCAATGGATAGGAACAACTAGACAAGGTGAAATTTGATGAAAATAAGGGTAAGGCCCTGGACATATCAACTGTCCAAAGGATAAGATAGGAAAGACAGTATTGACTTAGAAACACTGATTCTGAAAAGGTCATAGGTCTTTAGTTAGTAGTCTTTGCCTCAAAATCAGTCAATATTGTAAATTAGCTGCCCATAAGGGCTAACATGGTTTTACAGTGCATTAATATAAATGACATAAATAGAATGACCAAGAAAAGTAGACTCTTATTTTTTGCCAGTCATTCCACATCAAATGTATTCAGTTTAGGTGCCAACTCTAGGAGGGTTATTCTTAAATTAATCCATATTCAGAGAAAAACAATGAACCTGAAAAAGGGACTTGAAATCACGCATATGGGGAAACAATGAAAGAAGAGGGATAGTTTTTTTCAGCATGAGCTAGAAGAAGCTAGCACTGGGGAAGAAGATGTGTAGTTGGAATATTTATTATTTTAATTTGCCTTTTGATTTATTGTTTTGTTATTATAAAAGTAATACATTTGCATTATTTTAAAAATTAAAAATTTAAATCAATTAAAAATATATTACTAAGGGGAGGGAGAGGGAAGAATAGGTGTAACATGGGGTACTTTGGGGACCTTGGAATTGTTCTGCACGACATTGCAATGATGGATACATTATACATTTTGTCAAAACCTATAAAATTGTGTGGTGCAAAGTGTAAACTATAATGGAAACTATAGACCATGGTTAGTAGCAATGCTTCAATATGTATTCATCAATTGTAACAAATGTACTACACTACTGAAAGAGGTTGTTAATGGGGGGAAGTGGGGGAGGGGAAAGGATAGGGTATATGGGAATCCCCTATATATATTTTTTTTTTTTTTCTTTTTTAAGGATTTATTTATTTATTTACTTTTATCCACTTTTACACCCCTTCCCCCTCCCCCCCGTTTTTGCTGTTTCTGTGTCCATTCGCTGGGCAACTCTGTCCATTTTCTGCCCTCTCTTCTCATCCTTCTCCTCCTGTCTTCACTGGGATTCAATCCTTGGAATCTCTGATGTAGGAGAGAGGCATCCAGCCCGCGCAACCTTAGTTGCTGGTTTTTCGGTACGTCTCATCTTGCCTCTCCCTTGTGTCACTCTCCTATTATGTCATCATCTTGCTGTGTGGCTCGCGGGAACTGGTGGTGTGCCCGCGCACAGGGCCTGGCGGCCCACGCACCTTCTATATATTTTTTAAATTTTTACCAGGAGGTCCCGGGGATCGAACCCAGGTCCCTCCATATGGGAGATGGACGCCAACCAGATATAGCCCCCTGCTATATCTCTTAAGGTTGACCAGAGATACCTAGAGTTACAGTCTTTTCCCATACAGGATGGACATATAATAAATCAGGCTTAGTTTATCACCAGCATTCTAAAAACCAGACCTAGGGAGGAAAACGAGGTCTGGGGACACATGCATGGTTTCTAAAATAGCGAATGTTTAGCCCACCCTGATTATCACAGAAATCAGGACAGTGAGAATATTCGCATCCCCTATATTTTTGATGTAACATTTATATAATCTAAATCTTCTTTAAAAATAAACAAACTAAAAAAATATATGTTACTGCATATGCCTTTTTTTTTTTTTAAAGTAGAGATGTTGTAGGTTTACAGAAAAATCAGTTTTCCCTACCCTTAACACTTTCCCTTAGTGTGATACTTTTGTTACATTTGATGAAACAATCTTACTAAAATTATACTATTAACTATAGTCCATAGTTTATGTTTTTTTTTAAAAGAATTTATCCTAGTATTATATATACAACCTAAAATTTCCCCCTTTTAACTATATTCAATTATGTAATTCAGTGGTTTTAATTACATTCACAATGCTGTGTTACTGTCATCACCATCCATTACCAAAACTTTCTGTCACCCCAAATAGAAACTCTGTACAATTTAAGCATTAACTCCCCATTCCTTACCCCTACACCAGCCCCTGGTAACCTGATTCTAGTTTCTGTATTCTAGTTTCTATGAATTTGCAAATTCTAATTATTTCATATCAGTGAGACCATAAAATATTTGTCTTTTTTATTTGGTTTATTTCACCCCCATGATGTCTTCAAGGTTCATCCGTGTTGTCGCATGTATCAGAACTTCAATCCTTTTTATGGCTGAATACTATTCCATTGTATGTATATACCACATTTTGCTTATCCTTTAATCTGTTGATGGACACTTGGGTTGTTTCCATCTTTTGAAACTTTGAAGAATGCTGCTATGAACAGCAGTCTGTTCGAGTCCCTGCTTTCAATTCTTTTAGGTAAATACATAGAAGTGGGATTGCAGGGTTATATGGTAATTCTATACTTAACTTTCTGAGGAACCACAGTGATGGTTAGGCTAATGTGACAACTCGGCCAGGTAATTGTGTCCAATTGTTTCATCAAGCAAACACTGGGCTAACTGTAATACAAGGACATTTATGGGATTTAGTCATCAATGAGTTTATTGCATAGGTGACTGATTATATCTACAATCAACGAGGGAGATTTCCATCAGCATTGAGTGATGTTTTATCCAATTAGTTGAATGCCTTAAAAGTTCCCAGTTTGTCTTTGGGCAGCCAACATCTCTTGGAAACTCATCAAGGACCTTCACTGGACTTTCATGGGAGCCCCTGGTTTGCAGCCTGCCTTCAGAATCTGGACTTGTGCATCCCCACAGTTGTGTGAGAGAATCTTATAAAATCTTATACTATTTACAGATATCTCCTGTTGATTCTGTTCCCTAGAAAACCCTAATACAACCGTCAAACTGTTTTCTGTGGTGGTTGCACCATTTTACATTCTCACCAATGAATGAGTGTTCCTACTTCTCCACATGCTCACCAACACTTGTAATTTTATATATTTTTTTAATGGCTGCCATTCTATTGGGTGTGAAATGGTATTTCATTTTAGTTTTGATTTGCATTTTCCTAATGGCTAATGATATTGAGCATCTTTTCATATGCCTACTGGCTATTTGTATATGTTATTTGGAGAAATGTCCATCCAAGTCTTTTACCCATTTTTTAATTGGTTTGTCATTTTTTTGCTGAGTTATAGGATATCTTTATATATTCTGGATATTAAATCCATATCAGATATGTGATTTCCAAATATTTTTTCCCATCCTGTAGATTGTCTTTTTATTTTCATGATGAAGTTCTTTGATGCACAAAAGTTTTAAATTTTGATGAAGCCCCATTTATCTATTCTTTGTTGATATAGCTTGTGTTTTGGTGTAAAGTCTCAGAATTCATTGCCTAAAACAAGGACCTGAAGATGCTTCCCTATGTTTTCTTCTAGGAGTTTTATAGTTTTGGTTTTTATATTTATGTCTTTGATCCATTTTGAATTAATTTTTGTATGTGGTGTGAGGTAGGGGTCCACTTTTAACACTTTTATTATTTTGAATATGGATATCCAGTTTCCCAGAACCATTTGTTGAAGAGACTGTTCTTTCCTCATTGAATGGACTTGGCAATCTTATAAAAAATCAACTGGCAAAGATGTGAGGGTTTATTTTTGAATTCTTAATTCTATTCCATTTGTCTATTTGTCCTCTGAGTTCCATGTTTTTTTGATTACTATAGGTTTGTAATATGTTTTAAAATCAGGAGGTCTGAATCCTCAAACTTTGTTTCTCTTTTTAAAAATGTTTTGGCTATTCTAGGTCCCTTGAATTTCCATATGAATTTTTAGATCAGCTTGTCAATTTCTAATAAAAAGGCAGCTGCGATTTTGATAGGGATTCCATTGACTCTGTAGATCACTTGGTAGGAAACTGTCATCTTAACAATGTGAAGTATTCTCATCCATGAATGTGGGATGTCTTTTCATTTATTTAGATTTTCTTTGCTTTCTTTCAATAAGGTGCTGTATTTTTCAACGTACAAGTCTTGAACTTTCGTTAAATTTGTTTCTAAGTATGTTATTCTTTTTGATGCCATTATAAATGGTGTCCTTTAAAAATTTCTTTTTCTGATTGTTCATTGATGTATATGAAAATAGAATTGGTTTTAATATATTGATATTGTGTGTTGCAACCTTACTGAACTTGTTTATTTGTTCTTATAGTTTTTGGCAAATTCCTATGAATTTTCTATATGTAAGATCATGCTATCTGCAAACAGATAGTTTTACATCTTCCTTTCCAACCTGGATGCCTTTTAATGTTTTTTCTTACCTAAGTGCCCTTGCTAGGATCTTCAGTGCAGTGTTGAATAGAAGTTGTGAGAGGAGATGTCATGTCTTGTTCCTGACCTTAAAGAGAAAACTTTCAGTCTTTAATCCTAAATATGATATTAGTAACATTTTTTATCTTATCGTCATTATTTCTGTTCTCTTACTTATTGGGTTTAATTTGCTCTTCTTTTATAGCTTTTTAAAGTGAAAACATAGAATATTGTGTTTCAATATTTTTTTCTTTTTTAAACATGTATTTAAAGCTATTTGCTTCCATCTAACACTGCTTTAACTGTGCCCCACACATTTTAGAACACTGTGTTTCATTTTCAGTCAGTTTGGAATATTTAAAAATTTCACTTTGATTTCTTATTTGACCCATGAGTTATTCTGAACTGTGTTGTTTAGTTTCCAAATATTTGGGGACTTTCTAGTTAAGTTATTATTGCCAATTTCTAATAATTGTATTGTGGTCTGACATCTTAATCTGTAAAATTTTAATCTTTTGAAATCTGTTGAGAATCATTTCATGACCTAGGCATATATTCTGTTTTGGTTAACATTCCATGTGCACTTGAAAAATATGGGTATTTTGAGTTGAGAGGAGTGTTTAATTAGGTAAAATTGGATGAAATATTTTAAAAATTTCTGAATGTGAATGAAGTTTTGCCTACTTATTCTTTTAATTACTGAAAGAACCTTATTAAACTTCCAACTATGATATGGATTTGCCATTTCTCTCTTTTTTGTTTCATGTATTTTGAAGATCTGTTATTAACTGTATACACTTTTGACTGTCTATGTGATAAAATGAAGTTTTATCATTACGAAATGTCCTTCTTTATTATGAAATATTTCTTACCTTTAAGTTCTTTTTGTCTCATAATATTTTCTTTTGCCATTTTATTTTTAGCCTATCTGTATCATGATATTTATTTATTTATTTTTATAAGTGACGTTTTCATTTATTTATTTATTTATTCATTTATCCCCCCCTTGCTGCTCGTGCTCGCTGGGTCAGCCAACCACACCGTGCGGGCGGGCTTGCCTTCACCAGGAGGCCCCGGGAACAGAACCCGGGGCCTCCCATATGGTAAACGGGAGCCCTACTGATTGAGCCACAGCCGCTTCCCTGTATCATGATATTTAAAGTGTGGTTCATATGGACAGTATTTTTTTGAGTCTTGATTTTATCCATTTATATGACATCAGCCTTTCAGTTGGAGTATAGTGTGTATTTACATTTAATTGAATTATTTATATGATTGGGATTAAGCCTACAATCTAGCTATTTGTGTTTTTTTTAAAAATTTATCCCATAAAATTTTTGCTTCCTCTTTTCCTTTCCTGCTTTCTTTTGGGTTAATTGAATTTTTAAAATATTCCAATTTATGTCTTCTATTAGCTTTTTTTTTTTATTATTATTTATTTATTTATTTATTCATTTATCCCCCCCCTTGCTGCTTGTGCTCGCTGGGTCAGCTAACCACGCCGTGCGGGCGGGCTTGCCTTCACCAGGAGGCCCCGGGAACCGAACCCGGAGCCTCCCATATGGTAAACGGGAGCCCTACTGATTGAGCCACAGCCGCTTCCCCTCTATTAGCTTTTTAACTGTGCTTTTTTTGTATTATTTAGTAGCTACTAGAGATATTACAATATGCATCTATCACACTTTTTTAGAATTAATATTGTACAGCTTCATACAGAAAGTAAGAATCTTACAACAGCATAATTCCATTTATCCCTCATCCTTTGTGCTATCAGTATCATATTTTACATCTACGTATGATATAACCCCTAAAATACAATGCCATTATTTTTGCTTTAAATTATCATTTATCTTTTACAAATTCCAGCTACTTTAGTATCTCCCACTCTGCTTACTGCCTCATTACCTCAGTCAGACTGCTGTGCTCTGCTTGGCATCACCTTTCTTCTCAATCATCTGAAAATTGCCCCCAGGCAGCAATCCAGGGAAAATGTGAAGTCCATCTCATGCATTTCCCTTCTTTTGAGGATCTTAATCCTACATTGCTTGTGGTCCAATACCTGAAAGCAATTTCTGTATATATTTTGTCCACTGTTATAGTTGTTTAGGGTAGTTACTCTGTCATGGCCAGAAATGAATCAGATTTTTCATTTTAAAAAACTTTTTATTGTAGAAATATATAACTCAAAGATTTCCATCTTAAACACTCTCAAGTGTACAATTCAGTTGTACTGATTACATCCACAATATTGTGCTGCCATCAGCAACATCCATTATCACAACTTTTTCAGTACCTCAATGAGAAACTCTGCACCCATTAAAAAACAACTCTCTGTTCTTCGCCACCACCACCTTGGCCTCAGAATAGGTGCTGAGCTGTGTGTATTTTCTTTGAAAGCATGTATGCCAAACAAAGTATTCAGGGTATATTTTTGGCAATGTATAGTTCATGGGTCAGTGGTAGCAACCTTTGGTAAATTTTAAATTCCGACTTCCCACTTTGGTCTCTCTAAGCCTTAGTTTCTTCATTTACAAAATGAGGATAATGCCACTTAACTCACAGGACTATTGTATAGTAAGGTTTAAACGAAATAAATACAAGCAATATTGTCATGTGATGCTCACTCAACACATGGAAGCTCATCTAGATTTTTAAAAGTTTTTTCTTTTAAAGAACTTTATTTATTTATTTATTTATTTATTTTGATAAGATATAGCTTGTTTATTGATAGGAGGATTTAATATTAAGATGCCAATACTGCACAAAGCAATTAATGCAATATCTGTGAAAATCCCTGCAGAGTTTCTTGAAGAAATGAAAAAGCTGACCCTTATATTCATATGGAATATAGTGCAACAAACCCTGAATAGTCAAATCACTATTACGAAAGAAAAGCAAAGTTGATAGATAATATCACACTTTCTGATTTAAAAACTTACTACAAAGCCACAGTAATCAAAACAGTACACTACTAGCATAAAGATAGACATATAGACCAATAGAATAAAATTGAGTTCAAATATGTTGGTCACATATCTATGGCCAACTGCTTTTATTTATTTATTTATTATTTATTTATTTTTTAATATTTTTTATTGTGGGTAAAAATCAAAATTTTCACAATACATACCAATATTTATAAAATGATATAAAAATATATATGCATATATTTGCATTTGCTTACATAAATGTCATTTTTTATATATATATATATATAAGGTGCTTAGATTACCTAGATACTACACAGAAATTACAGGGATTCCCATGTTCCCCACCTCCCACACCTCCCACAACATCCCACACAAACATCCTTCATCAGTGTGGCACATCACCCGTAATGGATATACACATCCTGGGGCCTTGCCACCAAGCATAGACCACAGTTCACATCGTAGGGTTGTCCTGAGTGGCATTGCAGCAACAGATGTAGACCATTTTACATCAGCATATACCATGCAGAACTGTGTGGGAGAGAGTGTGGTCTACGATGTAAAGAACTTTAGATTACATAAATGTTACGTCAAAAATATAGGGGAGTCCCAGATACCCCATCCTTTCCCCCTCCCACACTTTCCCCCATTAACAACATCTTTCATTAGTGTGGTACATTTGTTACAATTGATAAACATATTGAAGCATTGCTGCTAACCATGGTCTATAGTTTACATTATAGTTCACACTTTGTACCACAAAATTTTATAGGTTTTGACAAAATATATAATGGCCTGTATCCATCATTGCAGTGTCATGCAAGACAATTCCAGTGTCCCAAAAATGACCCCTGCTACATGCATGATTCCCTCTCCATCCCCTCAGAGCCTCTGGTGACCACTGCCTTTATATCAATGATACAGGTTCTTCCATTGCTAGAATAATAATGTCTACTTTAGTCCATAGTTGCATTCCCCCCTTATGTTTGTTCATTCCTCAATCTTGAGGATTTGGGGATGATTAGGCCTACTTTATTTCTGATTGAGAGGGGCTTAGATCCCATGGGGCAGATGGATGGACCTATCTTGCTTGCAGTTGTGGATAATCTCTGTTTTTTTGGTTGGGTGTTGTCCATCATCATCCTTTTGTTAGTTGTCCTGGCCAAGTCAAATGAACTGGAGAGTAGGTGTTGCAACTCTGCTGAGATTCAGGGTTTAACCAGCATATGAACAGACCAAAGATATGTCTCTGGGACATATATTTAATGAGTATGGTGCTAATTATGGGTTCAAACAAAAAGGGCAGAAGAGTCATGTGTAGGGAAATTATAAATGAGTTTACCTCTGCTACATTGGGGAGCATATATTCCAAAGTAAGGCTGACTGACAGGGTGCTGAATTCCTGGGGTTGTCTACCCTGCCTATAGTGTCTAGATGTCTCTAGAGCCCTCAGGAATGCCCCTACTTGAGGCACTGTTTACTGTGGCAGTCAATGATATCCTGCTGAGATGAGTGTAAGTGAAATCTGCATGACCTCCCAACTCACTTTGAAATCTCTTAGCCATAAAAACTCATTTGTATTTAATATTTCCCCCTTTTAGTTCAAGCTCTTTTTCCAGATGCCTCACTAGTTGGTGCTTAGTAAAAATCTCTCGGTGCCAGGGAGGCTCATCCCTGGGAGTCATGTCCCACATTGGAGGGAAGGTAGTGCGTTTATTTGCTGAGTTTGACTTAGAGAGAGGCCACATTTGAGCAACAAGCTCATCTAGTTTTATCCACAGCTTCTGGATCCACCAGCATTCCAGTCAAGTGAGTCAAATCTTCTGACCACTGGGACTGATGACTCCCTTTTTCAAAGAGACCACTGAAGGTAGGTCCTCTGTGCTTCTCATTCCTTTTTAATCCATCACAGCCCAAGTGAAGTACTCATCATACTTGCTGTCTCCTGAACTAGCCCCTCTCTATTCTCCCAGCTCCCAAACAGTTTACCATTCTCTCTGTAGCACCATGGCCAGCAACACTGATCCCCCATATTCTCAACCTCTTTCCTGAGTATTCTCTCTACATCCTTGGCCATAATGAAATCTGGATCTTTCCTGAGATGATCTGAAGCCCTCATAAATGACTGTGGCTGTTTATTTTCACAAAACCTATGTACCTTAAGATCAGAAGGTAGACCTGATGTTTTCTTAGCTCACCATTGCTACTTACATTTCTCCACCATCTTGCAAAAATCCTCTCCACTAACACTCTAATTAGCTTTATTATCCTCTACTCCATTGTTTTCTATCATATACCAACTTTCCCAATCACTTCCCCTGCCATTTATCTCAAACACTGGCACCTGGCTAACCTTCTCCATCCTTATTCCTGCCATCTTTCCACATTACCTAAACATCTATATCAATATCCAATTTTGTACCTTTAACTCTTGTCTTCTTGATATCCTAATTAGTCATGGTCTCCTCCTCCACTCCACTCAGTCAAGCACTTTCATGTTAATAATTAACACTTCTAACTGATCCCCTTACAAAATCACTAATTCATTCATCTCTATCTGTGGCCATAATCTACTTTCCTTAAAGTTGCATGTTCAACATTCCCATCAGAATTTCCTTCAGCCTCTTCATAACATGTAATCCAATATTTCTCCAGGCTTCTCTTACTTCTCTCAATCTATCTACCTTTTTTTTTCTTCCATTTCCCTCTTATATACAATCAAGAGTCTAAGGCTAATGATTTAAAAAACACTTCTTCTTGTAGCCAATATTCTCTTGCACCTCTGTTTTGTTCATCACTTTGGACTGGCAAATCTCTGATCCTGGATGTATCCACTTCTCTGTTCCTTTTATATCTGTGCCAAGTACTGCTGGAGGAAGTCATACAATAGGTCAGGATGGTTCAGCTATAAAATGATAATCCTAACTTTAATTAGTCCCTATTATGCCTTGTTAATTTATTCACCCATTCTCCACAATGGCTATTTAAAGCCTCCTACTTTATTTTCTCCCACTCTGAAGTTTTGTACAACTGGGATAATTGAATCTGAGCCCTGCATTATGTGAGATATAGAGAGAAGCTTCTGGTCCCAGGACGGGGACAAATGTTTGCCTTCTGTTTTTCAGTTTGGGCAAGTGTGTGGAAATCCTCCAGCCACAGTTTTTACATGAGTAACCCTTCCCAGTGCATAGTTTTACAGAGTGAAGCAAGTTCTGACTTAGCACATCATTTGGCTCTCATAGTTTCAGCTCCCTTCATCACAGGGCACCAAAACCCCAGCCCCATGGGCCTGCGTGTTATCTGGGTCCTCTGTCAACTTCCTGATTTCAGTTCCTACTCAACACTATGGATTCCTACTCTGTTTCTCACACTTTAATATCTCTCCCTCACCCTCTCCCTCTCCCCCTCTCTCTCTGTCCCTCCCTCTCAAGCTCTCTATTTTAAAACATTTTTATCTATAGTTATTTCTGTAGCATTTATATTCATTTGGAATGGAAGGAAATAATTTGAAGTTTGTACATTTTGTTATCTCAACCTATATATCTAAACATCTCCTTTGTAGCAAATATAATCTTATTTGTAACAGATGTAATTTGATATTTGTGTAGTTATTGAATAATATCTATGTTTTCTACTAGATTCTAAGCTTCATTAGGGCAGAGACTGTCTACTTTTGCTCACTGTAGCAGTTTGATATTATTTATGAATTTGAAAAAAAATATTATGTTTGTAAACTGGTCTGTTCCTCTGGGTGTGACACCCTTTGATTGTATTAAATTCAAAGGTTTTCCATTTACTTGATTAAATCAAGATTAGGGCTTTGATTCAGCCATGTCAGTAGGGTGTGACTCAGGGCTGAGTCCTCACCCGTTTGATGGGCTGATAGAAACAGACATTAACTGAAGAAGACACATAGAAGAAGACATGGAAGAGGAGAGAACTTGGCCATTTCGGTTCTGCCATGTGACAGAAAGGAGAAAGCTCAAATAGCTAAAGTCCTGGGGAGAGCTGAGTCATTTGCCTGATATTTTGCAGCTGAAGAGACCAGAACTCTGAGCAGCTGAGAAGGCCTGGAAAGAAACAAGCCCTCCAGGCTACAGCTGAGATCCAAAGAAGCTGGACCCATGAAGGCTTAAGAGGAAGGGGAAGGTTGAACCTTTGCAGAGATTGGCAACCATCTTGCTTCAACACATGGCAACAGACTTTAGTTAGAAAGTATCTCTTACGGTACCTGAGGTGGACTTTTTAGGGCCTTGTAACTGTAAGCTTTTACCCCAAATAAATACCCTTAATAAAAACCAACAGATTTTTGGTACTTTGCATCAGCACCTCTTTGGCTAATACACTCACCATCATGTCCCTAGCACAAAGCACAATTTTGGTATTTTATAGGTATTCAATTGTTGATTAAGTAAATATACATTATTTTTATTATTACATATTAGAATGTCTTTTAGCGTCCTGGACCATTGCTGTTCTTAGACCATTCCTCTTACATCATCACTCCAAAACTTTCCTTCTCCTAAGACTCATGATGTTTGTTTGCCATTTTAACCTTTAAATTTTTTTTATTTTATTTTAAAGGAGGTACCACGGATTGAACCCAGGGCCTTGTACATGGGAAGCAGGCACTCAAGCACTTCAGCTACATCTGCTCCCTATGGATCAGCCCATTCTCATCATCTGCATCTTATCTTCAGGTTTCAATCTATAGTCGTTATTTACAATTGTGCAAACACACTTAATTGATTCAAGGAACCACTCTTGAATCAATTAAGCTGTCTTGGGCTGCAAGTAATAGAAGCCCCCAGTTTAATTTGACTTAAAGGATAAGAGAATTTACAACTCAGGAAGTTAAAAGATAAGGCAGTTTCAGCAATACCCATCAGAGCTCTGCCTCTCTTTTTCTGGAATTCCCTTGGACTCTTTTCTCCCCTCTGTATTGGCTTCATCCTTCAACCTGGTAGCAAGTTGGCTAGAGTAGTTTCAGAAAAATCACCCAGACACTACAGCATCCATAGGAAGAAGAGTGACTGTCTCTTTCCTGTGCTGACTTGTTTTAGTAATGAAAAACTCTTCCAGATGCTCCCCAGCAGACTTCTCCTCATAACACCAAGATAGATTACAGTCTTAGTCCTAAGTAAGTCCTTCATTAGGAGAATGGGATTGCCATGCTTGACTTAGACTAATAATTTAGGATGGATTGGAAGTTATACGAGTCAACCATCTTGACTTCCATAACTCTATCTTTAAAATCTAATTTGGAATTCCCATTCTGATTGTGTTTTCTATTTTCTCTTTTCTACTTTGTGACCCCTATTCACTCTCTTCTTTGTCTATATTTAATCCTGTAGTCTATCACACCATCTTAATTTTTCTAATAAAGCAACCCTAAACGTCAGCACTCTCTCGCCTTCCTAATTTAACATCCACGTCCACAGGATTCTTCAGCATATTCAATTTCCTTACCAACATTATGCTTTAGCCAGAGAAATCCTCAATCAAATGTGGATGAATTCAACAGTTAGCTCTGTGCATTCTTTTTCTGGGGTTGCAAAACCTTGCTGGAAAAAAAATTGCCAAGTTGTACAGATATCTATCACTGAAAGTTGATAGGCGCTAAAGTGAACATGGCCCTTAGTGCCATGCAGCAGTTCTCTACTTCTCCCTAGTCAATTCCTTTACAGAGAGTGGGTTGTGTCTTGATTCTATAATTCACCAGACTGTCTGACTTTGGACACATCATTTGACCTTCTGACCCTCAGCATTCCTTTGGCTGACTAATACAAACCTTATTCTTCAAAAATTGAAATTTAGTGGTTACCATAGTTTCTGAGGGGAAGAGAAGGGAAGAATGGGTGGAACATGGGGCATCTTTGGGGCATTGGAATTGTTCTGCATGATCTTACAATGATGGATTACAGGGCATTATACATTTTGTTAGAACCTATAAAAGTATATGGTGCAAAAGGTAAACCATAATGTAAACCATTGTCAATGGTTAGTAGCAATGCGTCAATATTTGTTCATCATTTGCAACAAATGTACCATATTCAGGTAGGATGTTATTGGTAGGGGAGGATGTGTGTGGGGGAGGGACTGGGGTATATGGAAATCCCCTATATTTTCTATGTGACTTTTATATAACCTAAAGCTTCTCAGAAACTAAAGTGGAAAAAAAAAAAAAAGACATGGGGGAACATACAGAAGAAATTGTCACGATACATAAAAGGTAACAGATCTTATGGTGATGAAAGTCAAAATGCAGAAAAAAATATCTTTATTTTTAAATTAAATTTATTTTATTATTTTTATTTTGTTGGCCTTGGGGGAGGTTTTGGATTGCAGAAGCATTGCAATGGTGGTAGGGAAGGATCACTGGTCTGGGGTATTGGTGGTGGGGGAATGTGTGAGGTGGGATGCACCTGGGGTATGTCTCTATAGAATATGAATGTGTTCATGTGGTCAGTGGGAGGAGACCCAAAAAATAACTGATGGAATATTGAATTCCCATCCTGGGGAGTCCTGCTACAATCTCTCATAGAGTGTCAAGAATCTCTAGAGTACATGGGCAGTGCCTAGCAAAGGAGGACAGGCCAATACACCAGGCCTTTGATCTCAATGGTTGTACTTATGAACCTTGTACCTGTGAAATCAAAACTTAGCCTAGTAATATATATTGCCTAAGAGTTACCTCCTGAAAGCCTCCTTATTGCTCAAATGTGGCCATACTCTAAGCCAAACTCAGCATATAAATTTACTACCTTTCCCCCCAACGTGGGTCATGACTCCCACAGATGAGCTTCCCTGGTACTGAGGAAGTAATACCAAGTTCCAATTAACAATGCATTTGGAAAAAGACCTAGACCAAAAGGGGGAAATATTAAAGACAAATGAATTTTTATGGCTAAGAGATTTCAAAGTGAGTCAGTTTCCAGAGGTTTCACTTATGAACATCTTAGCAGGATCTCACTGACTGCCACAGTAAACAGTGCCTTAAGTAGGGGTGCTCCTGAGGCCTCTAGAGACATCTAGACAATATAGGCAGGGCAGACAACCCCAGAAAATCAGCACCCCATCAGTGGGCCTTACTTTGGAATATATGATAACCCATTTCCCCCAGTGTATCAGAGTTAGACTCATTTATAATTTTACTACACATGGTTCTTCTGCCCCATTTATTTGGGCCTATAATTACCACTATACCCATTAAACATATGTCCCAGAGACTTAAATCTTCTGGCTTTTCATATGTCGGGTGAGCCCTCAATCTTAGCAGAGTTGCAATCAATTCCTTCTCTCCAGGTCATTTCACTCACTCAGGATAGCTAACAAAAGGATGATGAAGGGATCGTGGGAAGATGGTGTTGGATTAGGTAGATAAGGCTCAGCTCTCTCACAAAAACAGTGGAGAAAGCCAAAAGCTGCCTGAGAGACCTGCTTTGGGGGTCAGCAGACCAGGACAGTGCTTCACAACTCCCAGGAGAGTGAGGGACAGAGAGATGAAGAATCAAAACAACAAACTGTGAGTTATTAAACCTCCCAGCCTCTGGGAAGGGCTCCCCACCACCCCTGAGATAGTGGTGGTAAAACCCCTGGCTTATTGTAGCTGACAGAGAGTGGAGCATATGTCTTCTTCCCTGTCAGTGGTTACAAGGGAAAAGGGACGGGGAGTTGGGGGCTTTTCTTCGGTGAATTTGGCCAGTAGAGCTCGCTTTGAATCTTGGCTCTGGCCAGACAGAAACAAAGGAAAAACTAGAGAGATACACCTCTGTGGAAAGGTGTGCCAATGAGCACCATCTGCTGGCTGGTCTGGAACTTTCATGGACAAAAACTACTTTTAGAGATCTCTTTACCCTAGGAGAAAGTCTGTGCTCCATTAGTGAGTTCCTGGCATGATTTTGATAACTTACGCTGGGCAATTTTAGAGACGTAGGATAAGTTGAACCAAATATCAAAGAAGAGCTGTGAAAAAATAATAACAGGCAAGAGAAATTAGCCATCAGAGTAAATTCACCAACACATCAGATGCCTAGACATCAGTGAAAAATTACTAGGCATACTCAGAAACAGGAAGAGATGGCCCAGCCAAAGGAACAAACCAAATATCCTGAATAGATTCAGGATTTAAGACATTTAATCAATGGTAATTACACAAGACTCCTAAATCAATGTAAAGAATTGAAAGAAAATATGACTAAAGAGATAAAGGATATTAAAAAGATACTGGGTGAGCATAAAGAACAATTTGAAAGTCTGCAAAGAAAACTAACAGACCTTATGGGAATGAAAGACACAATGGATGAGTTTAAAAATACATTAGAGGTACATAAAAGCAGATTTGAATTGCTTGAAGACAGAATTAGTGATTTCAAAGACAGTGCATCTGAACTGGAAAAGACAGGAGAACAGAAAGAGAAGAGAATGGAAAAAATGGAACAGCATCTCAGGGAATTGAATGACAATGCAAAATGCAAAAACATATGCATTATTGGTATCCCAGAAGAAGAAAATGGAAAAGGGGCAGAAGGAATATTTGAGGAAATAATGACTGAAAACTTTCCAACTCTTAGGAAAGACATAAATATCAGTATTCAAGAAGGACAACACACCCCAAACAGAATAAACATGGAGAGACCTATCCCAAGACATCTACTATTCAGAATGACAAATATCAGAGATAAAGAGAAGATTTTGAAAGCAGTAAGAGAAAAGCAAAGCATCACATACCAGGGAAACTTGATAAGATTTAGTGCTGACCTCTCATCAGAAACCATGGAGGAGAGAGAAAGTGGTATGATATATTTAAGGTATTGAAAGAGAAAAATTGCCAGCCAAGAATTCTGTATCCAGCAAAGCTGTCCTTCAAAAATGAAAGGGAGTTCAAAGTCTTTATAGAGAAAAAAAAAAAAACAACTCATAGAATATGTTACCAAAAGACCAAAATTACAAGGGATACTAAAGGGAATGCTGCAGACTGAAAGGAAAAAACAAGGGTGAAAGACTTGGAGAAGAGTGTAGAAATAAAGATTATTAGAAAGGTTAAAAAAGATAGGCTATAGTATGATATGACAACAGAAAGCCAAAGGTTAAAATGGATGAAGTAAGTAATGCCTTTAGAGTTATAACATTGAATGTTAATGGCTTGTACTCCCCAATCAAAAGACACAGACTGATAGAATGAATTAAAAAAACATGAGCCATCTATATGTTGTCTACAAGAGACTCACTTCAGACATAAGGACACAACCAGATTAAAAGTGAAAGGTTGGAAAAAGATATTCCACACAAATAGTAACCAAAAAAAGAGCTGGAGTAGTGAAACTAATATTAGACAAAACAGATATCAAATGCAAAACTGTTATAAGGAATGAAGAAGGTCATTATATATTAATAAAAGGAGCAAAACTTCAGTGCCTCAAGATACATGAGGCACACACTGGCAAAGCTGAAGGGAGAAATAGATGTCTCTACAATAATAGTTGGAGACTTCAATACATGACTCTCAGTATTGGATAGAACATCTGGACAGGATAAAGAAAAAGAGCTTGAATAATATGGTAAATAAATAGAGCATTGCACCTCAAAACAGCAGGATAATATTCTTTTCAAGTGCTCATGGATTCTTCTCCAAGAGAGACCATATCCGGGTCACAAGACAAGTCTCAATAAATTTAAAAAGATTGAAATTATACAAAACACTTTCTCTGGTCATGACAGAATGAAGCTGGAATCAATAATGGAAGGAAAAAGGAAAAATTCATAAATATATGGAGATTAAACAGTATACTCTTAAACAGTAGGTCAAAGAAGAAATTGCAAGAGATTCAGCAAATATCCTGAGATGAATGAAAATGAGAACACAATATATCAAAATTTACAGGACATTGCAAAGGCAATGCTGAGAGTAAAATTTATAGCCCTCAATGCTTACATTGAAAAAAAAAGAGGACTTCCGGGAAGATGGCGGACTAGTAAGACACGGGAATCTGTTCTCCAGAAAAATAGCTAGAGGACAGGCTGAAACAGCCCTGAAAAAGGTCTTCTAGGGTTTAGGACAGCAGGTGAAGGCTGCACACCACCCAGAGGAGAGAGGGACAAAAGAGGGAAATCATGGCGACAGAACCGTGAGTTGGAACCAGCAGCGGCGGCTGCTTCTGGCACCTTCCCCGACACTCTTTAGAATTCTCAGGCCTCTGGGCCTGTGACTACAGACAAAGGGGGCTCCAGGGATCTACCACTCCCAGAAAGGGGAGAGAGAGGGACACAGCCTAAGGCTGACTCAGGTTCTGATCCGTAAATTTGGGCTGCAGAGCCCCACGGACCCTTCCATATGGTGGTTTGCACTGGGAGCCTAGGAAGCACTGGAGAAATCTGACCCTCCCAATCTCACTCTCTTCTAGCCTGGACTAATTGTTGAGGACTCCACAGGAGAGGGGAGAGAGAACGTGGGGCTGACCCTGCTTTTGACTTGCAGGTTTGGTCTGCCCTGTCCCAAGAGCCCTTCCAGGCCTGGTGGGGCTGTGCCATTGTTTGCCTTGGAGCCTGCAAGGGGCTAAAGATATACAAACCTCCCAATCTCCTCCTCTACTAACAGGGACTGATTGTTGAGGATTCAGAGGGGAGTGTAATTATTTCCTAGCCGGGAAAAGGGAGGGGGCTGCCAGAGAAGACTGGAGAACTGTCTCAGAAAGTTTGAATTACAAGGCTTTTTGCCCCCAGACAGGAAGCTCTATCACATTGATTTGGTCTGTGTCACAACAAATACACTCCAACCAGGAATTGAATTGAGAGCTTCCAACGAGCGCTATCTCCAGGCAGACCAAGGAAGTGCACATAAGAAAATTAAAAATAAATAGGAGAGGCTTTTCCTGGCCTCTATATCCTCCCTGCTTAAGGCCCTAGGAAACAACTCTACAACCAATTACAGGGTCCAAGTGCCCAGTTTTGAGCAACGAGCAGGACAATCCTAACAATCAAAGTTGAGCCAAAAGTCAAAGAGCTGTGGTAACTCAAAGCCTCCTGCCACTAAATCCCTACAAAAAAGGAAGACATTGAGCATCTGAGTAAACTACATCCTAACCAGATGCTTAAACACCAGCAAAAAATTACGAGCCATACAAAGAAAATAGAGGACATGGCCCAAGAAAAGGAATACATCAAAGTCCCAGAAGAGATGCAGAATTTGAGAGAACTAATCAGTGAGATGAGCACAAATTTCCAAAATCAAATTAATGAGATGAAAGACAATATAGTTAAAGAGATAAACGGCATCAAGAAGACATTGAGCGAACACAAAGAAGAATTTGAACGGCTGAACAGAAAAGTAATGGAGGTCATGGGAAGGAAAGACACAATAGGTGAGGTCAAAAACACATTTGAGGCATACAACAGCAGACTCGAAATGATAGAAGAAAGAATAAATGATACCGAAGACAGAGCAGCTAAAATTGAAGAGAGAAAAGAATGGAAAAAATTGAGCAGGGGCTCAGAGAGTTGAATGACAACACAAAATGCAACAACATATGTGTCATGGGAGTTCCAGAAGGGGAAGAGAAAGGAAAAGGAGCAGAAAGAGTATTTGAGGAAATAGTAGCTGAAAATTTCTCAGCACTCAGGAAAGAAATGAACTTACATGTCCAGCAAGCACACCGTACCCCAATGAGAATAAATCCAAATAGACCTACACCAAGAAACATACTATACAGAATGTCAAATGTAAAAAATAAAGAGAAAATTCTCAGAGCAGCAAGAGAGAAGCAAACGATCATGTACAAAGGATGTCCAGTAAGACTTAGTACAGATTTCTCTTCAGAAACCATGGAGGCGAGAAGACAGTGGTATGATACAATTAGGAAACTGAAAGAGAAAAACGGCCAGCCCGGAGTTCTTTATCCAGCAAAACTGTCCTTCAAATATGAAGATGAGTATAAAGTATTCACAAAAAAACAGAAACTAAGAGAATTTGCTAAAAAGAATCCACCTTTGCAGGAAATCTTAAAGGAAGCCTTAGAACCTGAAAGAAAAAGACAGGAGAGAGAGGCTTGGAGGAGAGTATAGAAGAAAGAAGAGATCCTTTTGTGGTTCATGAGCATGATGAATGTGTGTTCACGTGCTTGTGTGAGGTGTGCCTCCCTCAAACCTTGTTATGATGTCGGCACATTACCCGTCTGACTTGAAAAAATAAAGGAAGAAAGAAGAGCAGAAGGATAACCAAAAGAGTAAAAAGAAAGACAAAAATAAGATGACATATGAAAACCATAGAATAAAATGGAGGAAATAAATAGTGCATTTTCAGTAATATCATTGAATGTGAATGGATTAAATTCCCCAATCAAAAGATACAGGCTGACAGAATGGATAAAAAAACACGATGCCATCCATATGCTGCTTACAAGAAACTCACCTCAGACACAAGGATACAAGCCGGCTGAAAGTAAAAGGTTGGAAAAAGATACTCCACGCGAATAGTAAACAGAAAAGAGCAGGGGTAGCTATACTAATATCAGACAAAACAGACTTCAAATGCAAAAAAGTGATAAGAGATGCAGAAGGCCATTATATATTAATAAAAGGGCCGATCCTCCAGGAAGATATAATAGTCATAAATATCTACGCACCTAACCAGGGTGCCCCAAAATATATGAGACAAACTCTGGCAAAACTGAAGGGAGAAATAGACATTTCTACAATAATCGTCGGAGACTTCAACGCCCCTCTCACATCATTAGATAGAACAACTAGACAGAAGATCAACAAGGAAACAGAGAACTTGAACAATATGAGAAACAAGTTAGACCTAACAGACATATACAGAACACTGCATCCAAACTGAGCAGGTTATACATTCTTCTCAAGTGCCCATGGATCTTTCTCCAGGATAGACCACATGTTAGGTCACAATACAGCTCTGAATAAATATAAAAAGATTGAAATTATTCAAAGCACCTTCTCAGATCATAATGGAATGACTCTAGAAATCAATAACAGACCAGAAAAAAATTAATTTGCAAAAGTGTGGAGACTGAACAACACACTCCTAAATATTCGGGGGGTCAAAGAAGAAATTGCAAGTGAGATCAGTAAATATATTGAGACAAATGAAAATGAGAACACAATGTCTCAAAACTTATGGGATACAGCGAAGGCAGTCTTGAGAGGGAAATTTATAGCCCTAAATGCCTATATTAAAAAACAAGAGCGAGCTAAACTCAAAGATTTAACTGAACAACTAGAGAAACTAGAAAAAGAACAGCAAACCAATCCCAAAGCAAGCAGAAGGAAAGAAATAATAAAGATTAGAGCAGAAATAAATGAAAATGAGAACAGAAAAAGAATAGAGAAAATCCACAAAACCAAAAGCTGGTTCTTTGAGAAGATCCATAATATTGACAAATCCCTCGCTAGACTAACAAAGAAAAAAAGAGAGAAGATGCAAATAAATACAATCAGAAATGAAAGGGGGGAAATTACAAATGACCTCACAGAAATAAAAAGAATCATAAGAGGATATTATGAGAAACTATGCCAACAAACTAGACAACCTAGATGAAATGGACAAATTTCTAGAAATGCACAACCAACTTACACTGATGCTACAAGAAATACAAGAACTTAACAAACCAATCACAATTAAGGAGATTGAATTCGTCATCAAAAATCTCCCAGCAAAGAAAAGTCCAGGACCAGATGGCTTCACAGGTGAATCGTACCAAACATTTCTAAAAGAATTAACACCAATCCTGTTTAAAATCTTCCAAAAAATTTGAAGAGGAGGGAAAATTACCGAACACATTTTATGAAGCCAACATCACCCTAATACCAAAGTCAGATCTCTCTAATGAACATAGATGCAAAAATTCTCAACAAAATACTTGCAAATCGAATCCAACAGCATATCAAAAGACTTATACATCACGACCAAGTGGGATTTATTCCTGGTATGCAAGGCTGGTTCAACATAAGAAAATCAATCAATGTAATACACCACATTAACAAATTGAAGGAAAAAACCCACATGATCATCTCAATAGATGCAGAAAAGGCATTCGACAAATCCAACGTCCTTTTTTGATAAAAATACTTCAAAAGATAGGAATAAAAGGAAAATTCCTCAATATGATAAAAGGCATATATGAAAAATCCACAGCCAACATCATACTCAATGGGGAAAGGTTGAAAGCTTTTCCTCTAAGATCAGGAACAAGACAAAGATGCCCACTGTTACCATTGTTATTCAACATTGTACTAGAAGTTCTAGCTAGGGCAATTAGACAAGAAAAAAAATTAAAGGTGTCCAAATAGGAAAAGAGGAAGTAAAACTCTCACTGTTTGCGGATGACATGATCCTGTATTTAGAAAATCCTGAAGTATCCACAACAAAGCTACTTGAACTAATAAATGAGTTCAGCAAAGTGGCAGGATACAAGATCCACACGCAAAAATCAGTAATGTTTCTGTACACTAGTACTGAACAACCTGAGGAGGAAAATGGGGAAAATTCCATTTTCAATAGCAACAAAAAGACTCAAATACATAGGAAATAATTTAACCAAAGAAGTACAGGACCTATATGCAGAAAACTACAAAACAATGCTAAAAGAAATTTTAAAACACCTAAACAAATGGAAAGACATTCTGTGTTCATGGATTGGAAGAATAAATGTTGTGAAGATGTCAATCTTGCCTAAACTGACTTAGAGATTCAGTGCAATACCAATCAAAATCCCATCAGCTTGCTTTACAGAATTAGAGAAGGCAATTACCAAATTCATCTGGAAGGGTAAGTGCACCTGAATAGCCAAAAGCATTCTAAAAAAGAAGAGCAATGTGGGAGGAACTTCATTGCCCTGACCTTGAAACATATTACAAAGCTACAGTGGTCAAAACAGCATGGTACTGGCATAAAGATAGACACATCGATCTGTGGAATAGAATTGAGAACCCAGAAATATACCCTCACCTATACAGTCACCTGGTTTTTGACAAACCTACCAAGCCCACGCTAATGGGAAAAAACAGTCTCTTCAACAAATGGTGTTGGGAGAACTGGGTATCTATAACCAAAAGAATGAAAGAGGACCCCTATCTCACCCCCTATACAAGAA